>JBBPQN010000475.1:0-15559 GCA_038092575.1 Boletus subluridellus
CAGTAGGAGAGGCAGGCGTGTGCAAGATCGAGGGTATCGTAGGGATAGAGAGCGGAGTACGTGTACCTTCCTCTTCGTGCACGTTCAGTAGTTCTGCTTCCTCACGGCCCGGCTCCTCTGATATAGAGGTACGGAGCAGTCTCGGAGAGCGGTCGTTCAGGGGAACGCCGAGTGCTCTGTCCCATTCTTCAGTTTCTGTTGGTGGGCGTGGAGAAATGGAGCTGGAACGACTGTGACGGCGAGGGATGTGGTAGTGGCCACCTGCGTAAGGCGTCACGGGGGAATCAAATATGTTGAGGGATGAGCTAGCGGCCTGGCTTTGCAGGGAGGAAACGACCTGATGGAATTCTATGGCACCGACTAGAGAGAAAGAAGGCATTTGGGCGAGGTGAGGAGAGCTGATTGGCGAGGGCGTGTGAGAATGAGATGCTGGGGGAAGTTGTGTTTGTACGCGAGGGACAGTAGGTGCGGAGGAAGATCTGACACGTGTGGGTATTGGGGACAGAAGCGGCACTGTCAAATTGTCCGAAGGCGGTAGTAGTGGGGGATCTTCGGGAGAAGAAAAGTGAGCATAACGAGATGTCAAGTTTAAAGGGGTATTACCATCAGAGTACGGTTGCAGTGGGCTTTCATCCATGTACTCTGCGCGCACGAGTGCTTCGATGCGACGCTGTTTCTCTCTACGACTAACCCACCAACCGCCAATGACGACGGTGAGGGCATAGAGGACGTACAAGACGACAAGCATTATTGACTCGAGAGCAGTTATCACTCCATCTCGAAGAATGAAGAGTAGCAAGCATATCGCGATAGTGAAGAAACCGACGTCACGGAGGAACGGGATGCGATCGACTTTAAATGGGCGAATGATGCACATGGATCCTGCGACGCAAGAGACGATAAAGGATGCTGCACCGAGTAGCTCACCGATTGCCAAGCTGCCTGAGTTAGCCCGCATGGCAGAAAATGTCGCGAAGACATCTGGACTGGCGTTTCCAAAGGCAAGGAGCGTGACACCAGCGACGTCTTCGTTCAAACCGAGGAACTGTGCAATTGTGGCGAGATTTGGGGTGAAAAAGTCTGAGGCGGATATTCCGAGGGTGGAGAAGAGGAACAGGAGCCAGAGGAGGAGCGCCGTGAATATAAAGGGCCGAGTGGGAGGGTCAGCACAGAAATACAATTGTAGATAAGGGATTGAGAGGACAGTATCTGATGTCGGACACTGGTCACGGACATGGATACATTGGTCCGAGGCAAGCTGGAAGCCGAGTGGTCGACACTAGGTGAACAGGAGATGAGCGGTGACGAGCGTCATGACAAGCTGAGTTGGTACCTCGGTTTCGTTGACTGGAGGGTTAAACGAGGCTGCGAATGGGATGCGTTTCCGTAGAGCGGTTTCGCGATGGAATGCTAGCTGATAGTCATGTGACGGCTGCGCATACCTGCTCTGAGACCAGAGAACGCAGTTGATGACGAGACAGACGACAAAGATGGCTTTAGCGGTGTTTGACATGATGAGCGAAGGAAAGAAAAAGCAAAGCGGTCAACGTGCGAGCTGATCTAGCATTAACGGGGTTGGCGACTTGAGCCTAGGTGCCGTGGACGAAGAGATCAAGGTCAATGATTATGTCATCACTGCCTTCGGAGGGTGCGACTGGGGCGTGTTGCGCTCAATTTCCGACTCAGCGACCGAGCCATGCAGAATGGGTGAGCTGAGAGTGGAGCGAACAGTGAGCGCCGTCGGAGGCGGTGGGGGCGGTCGTGATGTGTCGGTTTAATCAATATGCTGCGGCGATTAGAATCGCCACTATCGCCGCCTTGCATCTTGCCATCAGCTCAACGTCCATAGTAGTTGCGCCATCACCTCGCATGAAGATCGCAGTCCTCACGTCCGGCGGCGACAGCGCAGGCATGAACGCCGTCGTCCGCTCTGTCGTCAAGATCGGTATCCTGAGGCAAGTCCCACCGGTCCTCGCCCAACTAGATCTCTCTTGTTCTCACATGTTCCCACACTATTCTCATCTGCCTCCACCGGCCACAGAGGATGCGAGACTTATATCGTCCGTGAGGGATACGAAGGTCTTGTTCGCGGAAACACTCGGGACCACGTCGCCTACGATGAACCACTCGCAGATCCCAGTGCCGCCCAACGTGTGCGTGGAGGCGCTCAAACCAATCTCTTCGAAAACCTGCGCTTCGGAGACGGCAGGCTCCTTCGCGATGGTACCTCTGATCATCCGAGTGGTCGTACCCTCAAAGGTCGTTACATCGTTCGCGTCGGATTCGACGACGTAAGGGGTTGGTTCGCAGAGGTACGCGCGATCTGTTGTCGAGTCTGACAAGTGTCGAACTGAACACAGGGTGGCACGCTCATCGGAACCGCCCGCTCGAAAGCCTTCCGCACTCCAGAGGGCCGTCAATCAGCCGCATACAACCTCATCAAAGAAGGCATCGACGCCCTCGTCGTCTGTGGTGGTGACGGCTCCCTCACAGGCGCTGATGTCTTCCGCGCCGAATGGCCCTCTCTCCTAGAGTCCCTACACGCCCAGGGCAAAATCACCCCAGAACAACTCGCGAAACACAGTCACCTCCGTATCGTCGGCCTCGTCGGATCCATCGATAATGACATGAGTTTAACTGATATGACCATCGGAGCACCGACTGCGTTGCAGAGGATTTGTGAAGCGATCGATAATATCAACTCGACCGCATCCTCCCACTCGAGAGCCTTTGTGCTCGAGGTCATGGGCAGGTATTGTGGATGGTTGGCCTTGCTTGCAGGTGTTAGGTAACGCCTCCCGAAACATATTAGTGATCACCACGTTGATCGCGCGTTGACAGCGGTGGAGCGGATTTCATTTTCATTCCCGAACGCCCACCCGAAGAAAATCCATGGGAAGACCACATGTGCGAGACGATCCAACGTGTAGGTCTCCTGTCCACCTTCCACCCGAGCCATCCCACGTCTCACCCTCTTCCAGCACCGTCAAATCGGGAAGCGCAAAACAATCGTTATCGTCGCCGAAGGCGCTCATGATGCCAATCTCCAGCCTATTCGTGCCGATTACGTCAAAGATGTTCTAATCGAACGCCTCGGGCTGGACACGCGGGTCACCACGCTTGGACACACACAACGTGGAGGCAAACCTTGTGCACTTGATCGCACATTGGTGAGACAACGTGTTCCTGCAGTGATACGCTACGATAACGCATTCCTGGTAGCCTACGCTGCAGGGCGTCGAGGCCGTCAATGCCCTACTTGAGGCTACCCCTGACACGCCCTCCTACATGATTGGGATTCGTGAAAACAAGATCACTCGCGTGCCTCTCATGGAAGCTGTCGCGATGGTACGATGTCATGTACAACTTGGTGCATATTTGCTCAATATTTGCTCTCGTGAAGACCAAGGCAGTCGCAGATGCGATCGCGGCAAAGGACTTTGCCAAAGCAATGTCGTTGCGTGACCCCGAATTCTTGCATAGCCTGGAAAACTTTTTCACTACGTCGACGCTCTATACCGAGAAACAGTTGCCAGAAGCGCAGGTCAGTGATGGCATTTTTGACAAATCCATCCCATCTGACCGTCCTTACAGCGAATGCGAGTTGCCATCATGCAGTAAGCGCTCCCACCCATCCTTGCGCGATGGTATCTGCCTGAGTCTCACCCTATTGCAGCATCGGTGCACCCGCTGGAGGGATGAACGCCGCAACACGTGCCGCAGTCCGTTATTGTATCAAACAAGGACACACCCCACTCGCCGTGCACAACGGTTTCCGCGGTCTCCTCGACGACAACATCCACGAACTCTCCTGGCTCGGTGTCGACGGCTGGACCGCCCGCGGTGGCTCCGAGCTTGGTACGAACCGCACCCTCCCCGACGTCGACCTCGGTGCCGTCGCTTCCCGTTTCCAAGAACACAACCTGCACGCCCTCATGCTCATCGGTGGGTTTGAAGCCTTCAACGCCCTGCTGATCCTCGACAATGCACGCAAGTTGTACCCGTCGTTCAATGTCCCGATGGTGCATCTCCCAGCGACGATCTCGAACAACGTGCCGTTGACCGAGTTTAGTTTAGGGAGTGATACGAGTTTAAATGCGCTCGTGGATGCGTGCGATTCGATCAAGCAGAGTGCATCGGCGAGTCGGAATCGGGTGTTTGTCGTTGAGACGCAAGGTGGCAAATGTGGGTATATTGCGACGATGGGTGCGTTGGCGGTATGTATCCTTTTTTTTGCCTTTTGTGGTCTTTTATGAGAGCATTCATTGCGTTTCGGCTTGGGATGAAAAGACGGGTGCATCGTTGGTGTATACTCCGGAACAAGGGATGGATCTCGATTTGTTACGCGACGACGTCAAGTTCCTCAAGCTGCGCTACGGACTGGACGCCAAAGGCAAGAGCGAAGGCCGTCTCGTCATTCGGTACGTCCTACCTACCCCTCCTTTCCCCCTCCTTTCACACCCAGTTCATTTTACAACAGAAACGAATGCGCATCGACGGTCTACACGACCGACGTCATCACCAAGATGATCAAAGAAGAAGGCGGCGCCCTCTTTGACTCGCGTTCCGCCTCGCTCGGGCACACCCTACAAGGCGGTGTCCCCTCGCCCATGGACCGCGCCCGCGCGACCCGTCTCTCCCTCCGTTGCATGTCCTTTTTGGAGGACCACCACGCGCGGTTGCAAGCGCAACCTGGACGGGTCAAAGTTGCGCCCGAGGAGAGTGCGGCGGTGATTACGATCCAGGGGAGCACGTTGGAGTGGGTGCCTGTGCAAGCGATGGTGAAGCATGCGGATATGAAAAATCGGAGGGGAAAGAAGGTATGGTGGGCGGGCGTCAACGATTTGGTGGAGGCGTTGGCGGGGCGGTCGGAGTTGTTGTAAGAGTGGTGTGTAAGAGGATAGATGGGGCATGTAGGTGGGTCGGTTAAATTGCTGATGTCGAGGAACTAGGTAGACAAGGACCCTTGAAAGGGGATAGATCGGGTAACAGGTTCCAGTGTCTGTCCTCTTATATATACCATTCCCCAGTTCATCCATCCTTTACTGTCGGAAGCACGTCAACAAGCTCACAGGAGATTTACTTGGCAGCGGCTGGTCGTCCGAGAACGGACTCAAAGACATACTCGACGCTTTGCTCAACGCCATTTGTTCCTCCGTGCTTGTCACACGTTATGTCAAGGGCAATTTAACATTTGCTCTACCAGTTACCAGTGACTAGACTAATGTCAATACCCTTTCAATCTTCCTCGACCACTGTCACCTCCTGATCGAACTCCGAGTCCGTCGACACCGGGTCAGACTCGTCACGATATGCCTAGCAAGCGAGCGAGTTAGAAGACTTCTCAACGAATTAACAACCTTACATACCCTATAGTAAATGATGCCATTCTGCACCAGGTCCACTTGTGTGTTCACTCAGAGCCCTGTAGAACTCCACCTTGACCTCGTTGCTTTGCTGCTGGAGCCCTTCCCCCAGCAACTCGCGGAGGGTTCGTGTCGGCACAATGACATCAGTAAACCCATGACTGAGAAACCCCATGGCGGTCTTCCTCGGCCGAATGAAATAGAACATGGATGGGGCATCAGGGGGAAGATTGAGCCAAAATGCTCCATTCATCATGACTGGACATTTTTCGACAGCCTGCCGCATGAGACCATGGTACAAATCCTGGATCTTCTGATCCTCTTTATCCATGTATTGCAGCAATGTTCGAGGAGTGGTCCCCCACTTCCTCGCGAGCGTGGTCATGCGCTCGACATCTAGTCCGAGCAGCGTGCTGGTGATTTCGTCAGAGATGGCTGCGCGCAGCAGTGCAGAGTGTATCACTCACGCAAGGTTCTCAACCTCCTTCTCGGTCCAAATGTCCATAATGTAGCACGAAGCACCATGTTGTTTGCTCCATTGCCTATAATATGAAGCCTGGGGTGGTGTCGTCTGGATAACTCGGATACGATCCCCATCAACACGGAACGTAACGGGGGGGATTTGGATGTCTGCATTGGCATCACTGAGAGCCCACACGAGGCTGCACTTGAGCAGCGGAGCCGCGACCTTCATAGAGTAGAGAGCGACATCCTCTTTGAAGAGAAGGTAGATTCCAGCATCGTTCGGAGGCTGCAATGCAACTGGCTCTTTCTTGCCGAGAAAGTAGACGAGTGCATAGACAAGGAAATATGATTTCCCTGGTGGCATGAAACAACCAGAGGTCAAGTTCAAATTACGCCGAGCGTCGTCTTGGACTTACCGATACCAGGCTGTCCTGTAACATAAGCCCCTCTCCGATATTCGCATGTCTGCAATGCCTGCAGTGCGGCATGATACTCTTCTCTCACGAGTATCTTGTCATGTTGCAAAATCCCTGGAAAAAGGGACCGAAGGGCATTGAAATATCCGCCGAGGTCAATGAACTCGACACCATGAGGAAGAAGCCGTCGCAGGAGGGCTTGGGGATTACCCCAAACCAAACGGGCGAATCGGTTGAGGTCGTCTAGGAAAGCTGCCGGAAACATTCTTTCCGAATCAGCCAAGAGTGGGGAGTTATGAGTAGCTTGTAGAGTGCGCGGAGAGTGGATAATTTGTGGATCAAACTTCAGTCGATGGGCTTCGAAAAAAATAGGGGCCTTGGTGGTCGTCGCATACATTCACGTGACCAAGATGCATTGCCGCCCACTCCTTAGTGTCGCCTCGGGGACTGCACTAGGAAGCAGCAAAGGTTCGCATTGGCACAGAAACGCGAGAAAACTCGTGATGGGCAGCTTCATTTGAACAGTTCACGATAGGGTGGAGACTGACAGGAGCTTTGAAGAGTACGTGGAATGGGTCACCACTGTAGCACAACAAGCTGCTTCCGGCCGGGAAGGTGGACAAGTACGTGGACGAGAAAGTGTTTCCCCTGTGGGCACGGCGTTCTCCAAGACTTACCGATACTAGGCTCTCCTAATCTGTCTGCAATGCTTGCAATGCGCCACGAGAATCTCGTCATGTTGCGAAAATGGGAATGAAAAGCAGCCAAATATTCGCCAATCGACATGCCGGGCCCATCATCAGAGCTGGTAGTGGCGCGAGGAAGGGGAAGGCGCGTGTTTTTATTTGACGCGGTCTCGGAGTTTGAAAAGGGTGGCTGTTGAATTTCCCATGGGCTGGACGCGTTTTGAACGAGTTGCACGTTGATACATTGCGCCAGTCCTCAGTCATGCCACCACAAAGACCCGAATTGCCCGTAAAATATCAAAACCCGAATCTCAAGTCTCGTGCGTTTATTCTCGCTTTGTTCTGCCTTGCATTCTTATACCCAATGAATAGTAGACTTGTCCAAATGGCCCCCTGTGAAATATCAGTCCCTCGATCGCGATGGCCATGAAGTCTTGGTGCGCCCTTTCCTCTCTCGTCTTTTTTCTTATTTGCCCCTGACGTCACATCAGGTCGGCCGTCTCAAAATCCCAACTGTACGTCCGATGTCGCACTACCCCTCTCATTCATCCTAACCCTCCCGTTCAGCCCTCCGGTCATGCCTTCATCCTCCGTCGCTACGACACCGGCGCCATCAGCCTCACAACCATGTTCCGCGCCGCCTTCCCCGAAGCCAGCGAGCTCGACGAACGCAAAGAAACCCAGTGGGCAAAAGAAGCCTTTGACCTCTCCGGCAACAACGGTTCCGCACGCGAACCCGGCATCGTTCGTCTCGCAGGCACCTGGATCAGTCCCTCAACCGCTCTCCTCCCCCAATTCGCGGATGCCTATCTCTTGCATGACGTGATTAACCATATCGTCAAGGCCTTTCCAGATCCAAAGGCCACCTATCGTCGGTCGACAGCCAAGGGGACTCCCAAGGCGGCTCCACCATCGTCACCCGTCTCGAGTCCCGCCAAGACGTTGCTAACGCCCGCACCCTCGATGACGATGCCGACACCCAAACGACGGAGGGAAGCCTCTCCCGCCATTGCCCCCGCCCCCACACAGCCTCCCACGTCGAGTAGTAGTTTACCACCACCCCGCCGGTCCGCACGCACAAAAAGTCCGGCACCCCTTCCGAAGCCCATCTCCTTCAAATCGCCGAAACCGGTGCGAATTGCCCGCGCTGTTCGTGTAACCGAAGCGGCGACGCCTGCGGGCTCGGATGAGACCATTGTCGAGGAGGAAGCGGAGACGATCGAACTTGCAAAACCGAGCATGACACAGGACATTGCAGAACAAAAAGAGTTGATCGACCGCCTAAAGGCCGAACGTGATCTTCAAAAAATACAGACGGACGAACTCGTGCCGGACACGGCGCCGGCACCTGGACCGTTGAAGAGGGAGAGAGAGGACGAGGAGGAAAACCAGCAAGAGTTGCGGTTCAATTTCAGGGAGCCCGAGACCGAGGAACGGCAAATCGCGACGAATAAACGTGTATCGCGGTTCCAACTAGAACCCAGAACCAAGTCGGTTGCATGGGGCGTCGCGGCATTCGCGATTGGAATGAGCGCTGTGTGCGTGTGTTTCTTGAGTGCTCACGATTAATGTCGATTGACATTTTCCTTTTCGCATTTTCGCAGATCATTCTTACCAAATTTCTTTTGACATCGATTGTTGTGAAGTGCTGTCCGTCGTGTCTCGATCCCTTGCCTGTGCAGTTAACTTTCTTTAAATGGTGTGCTAGGGTATATTGAACGCCATAGGTCTACATCGTCTTTCTTATTCGCGCATAGGCGACACCCCAAGTTCCTATTTTCCTATTTTTTTTTCCATACTTGTCCCCTCGTTGATAGCGTTTTTCATATCCCATTAGTTCTACATTGATATGTCTTTTTACAGCAATATGCCTCTCATTGAGGACGATGGCTTTCTCATTCCCTTTTCCTCGATGAATATTTTTTGTACGTCTCAATGAAACGATCTGAACGACGTCTCTCCGTGTGGTGCGTGCAACGTTGTTGTCGTGGTTCGTTATCAAGGGTGCACGATGTCTAAGGTCGACAAACAAGTATGCCCTGTTCGTACAACCCCGCGACGTAGATCGTACCCGTCCTGGCATCCCTCAGCGTCGTCGACGAAGACCCAAACACAGACCCATCACTCTGGAAAAGGGTCTCCACCTCGTGCGTCGTCACAGGAGGAACAAACTTGGACGCCGACACAGGCGCACGTGCGTCTATGTCCGTCACGGATCGGGTCGTGTCGGATAGTGGCGTGAGCGATACGGCCCAGCTGGGTGAAGTCGCCCCGGTCTTGTTCGCCGCCACGTCGATCAGGGACGGGAAATGGGGATGTCCGGTGACGATGAGCGCGCCATCGTCGTCGTAGGCGATGTTATCGGGGAAGAAAGGGACGGGGACAGAGTGTGAGAAGGAAAGCGAGGGCGCGGTGCTGGCGTTGAGGGTGTAAAAATGGATGACGCCGAGGGAGGTGGAGGCGATGGCAAGGTGGGTCTGGGAGGGCGAGAGAGCGACACCGTTGGCAAAGGCGATACCGAGAGCGGCAAAGGTGTGTGTGAGCGTATAGTCGTCCGCGTCCGTCTCGGCGCCGTCAGTGGTACTGGCCTTGAGCTCGGACTCGTGGACAGAGACATGGGCGACCCAGCTGAGCGGAAGCCCAGCGATGGTTTCGACGAGAGGCACGACGTGCCCGATCGGGTTCGGGAGACGACGCGTCAGGAGGTGATCGTTGCTCACATAAAAGCTCGTCGGGGACGTCAACGCGATCGCATTCGGGGACACGAAATACGGCGACCGAAGCGTGCGAACGTATCGCGCCTCCGCAAGACGCGCCGGATCGAGGACAAACTGCTCGATGGTCGTCTGTACGCGCGCGTGGTTGACGATGAAGAGGTTGGATGGGGACCCGTTGTGGGAGGGGTAGATCTCCATGCCGAGGGGGTGGAAGTCGTGATTGGCGGGGTATCCCTCGAGTGTGAGGCGGTGGGTGGTGTCGGTGCTGGGGACGTAGAGAAAGAGGTGACCACGCGGATTGGGATCTCTGAGGGGACCCATGACGGTGTTCCAGGCATTTCGGTTGGGGTCGCAGCCGAGGAGGACGAGGCGGTTGGTGAGCGCGCCATGGGCGTCGTGGTGATCCCAAAAGGTGATGTCCTCGCAAGACTTGATGTCGTTGGAGGAGGGGTCTTTGATGAGGGAACAGTGCGAGGTCCAGTTGCCGCCGACATAGTAGGCGTCCGGGAGGTCGGGCGCAGTGAGGATGTGGTTCCAGGCAACACGGCCACTGCGGTAGATGAAGAGAGCCTGTGGGCGAGGTGGGTGAGGGGTATGAGCCTGGTTGAGGGAGAGGACGTACCAAGAGAGCTGCTAGACCTGTTGCGGCCTTGAAAAACATCGTGAAAAGAGGTTGTTAGAGGAAAGAATGAACGAGCTCAAAGTTTGGGCAATGGGGATGGAAGCAGTGTCATTCTTTGTCATACCTTGAGTCAGTCATCTTCAGAACTACGCATCCTAGTGGAACACTAGTTACGCCGTCGGCGTTAGCGAGACCATCTGGCACTGCGTCAAACAGATTCTTGAAGATGACTCCAGTCACTACTGTTTTCTTGATAATTTCTTTGTTTGCTTTTCTGTTCATTGCGAATTCGGAGCCGCTAGTACTGGGTAGCCGAGGTCAACGATTGTCACAGCGCGGCCCGCTATCTGCCATCATGAAATAAGATATTTGAAAGTGACTCAAACAGGTAAGAGACGAGAAAAACGTTTACCCTGGCACCGGTCGTTTGATGGCGTCTCTACCCTTCCGGTTCGTCTCTTGGAGAGAAATGGGACTAAATCCGGGGATAATAAGGTATTGGTTGACACCCAAAGGCTCTGCTTTTCAGTGCTTGCTGCGCTCTCGCAGTCGGGTGGGTTTTGCGCGCCGCCTTACGCCCTCCGTCTAGATCTTCAATGACGACGTGTGGATTCGTCAACAGGCAAAGCAGTATCGTCCCAGACGAACGTATCGGCGTTCGCTTGGCAAAGAGCAACCAAGGTCGAGCATGCCCCAAAAGGCGTATTCACATCACTCCCACCTGGCTTCCCATCCCGCCAAAGCCCGAATTCCACCCACTTAGTTTCCCTCACATGCACCGATTTATCCAAGGGAACACCACTCTCGTACCCAAATCCGGTCCATACTTACCCCTGGCCAGGAACAGCGCCTATTGTCCCCATTCGATTAAGAATGGAAAAGTGCACTGTGTGGAATGAACTCCTATGCTCAGACGAACGTGGATGCTCCGGCATGATTGTGATTCACCACACAAATTGTCCACAACCCCATCGGATATAAGCAGCTGTCCTTGGGCAGTCTTTTTATTTTTCCTCGTGCTCTCACTCCGAGTCCATCCGTCTTGTTCCGCATTCCCTCCTGGGCAGCCATCAGTCCTTGCGGAGGGTAGTCGAGTTGGACAAGCATCCATTGGGATCGTCTGGTGCGTATTGTCCCTCGTCCGTTCGTTTGTTCAAGTAATCGTGATACTCATCGTCTGAGATAGCGATGTGTAACTTTGTCGTCCCCATCCGCACTTGTTCTAAATGTCATCAGCGCGAACCACTCTTCCATAATACGTCTCTCCACGACAACGAGAAAACGGGATCGGACGAGGTCAGTCACCTTTTCCTCCACATCTTCGCATTCGAACAAGGAATGACGAAGCGATGTCACAGTTCCTGGTCTACATGGACACGGCACAAGATTGTTATTCGCGTTGGTGCGTCTTCAGCAGCGAACACCCGAAAACGTGCAGTCATTGCTGGTTGACGTGTAAACACGGGTACGCATCGCTCTCACGCAACGCGTTGATTCGCCTGTGCGACGATGTTGACCACGATCCAGGCATGGCAAGACGAGAAAGATTCACGGCGGATCACCCTCTTACGTGTGTCATAGCTGCGCACCAAGAGCGAGACGTCTCCCTGCGTGGAAGCGGCCCCGGCCTGCGCATCCGAATGATCCCGGTCGGGGCGTGATGGGCCCCGCCACCCGCGGCTTTTTGGGCCTCGCACAATTCCTGGCACGGTGAATTCTTCCTTCCCCTTTCCTATCGTAATCGTCGTCGTCGTCGTCGTCGATGATGATGATGATGATGGTCGATGAAGTCAAATGACATAGATCCCCGACGTTCAACTATACATCCGCATTCACTTGTGTTTCTATAAATGTAGTCTGTATTTGTACCCTACTCTTTTCATTTTCATTTTCATTTTCATCTCCGTTTTTCTTTTCCCTTTCATCTTTACATCCCATCCACATCTTCTCCCTCGATCGCACTAGTGTCAGGATGTTACTTTGATGATTTCTTCCGATTTACGATTTTCCTTATATATAATGTTGTGCGAGGTAGCACTCGAATGTATATAGAACTGAATTTTTAGCATAGTACTTCTACTGCCAGCATTTCCGAAAGTCGTTTGCGAGGCACACACACACACAGTACATAATCAAATGATATCATGAACCCCCGTGTTTGATTTCCGAACTCGAACGAGCGTCTCCTGAGTCTAGCGATGGGGGAGGTAAAATTGACGCTTCACCTTCAAATCCAAGTTATGGTGGGAGACTCCAACATTCTTCATGGTGAACGTCCAGCGTCTAACTGTTTCTTAAGATCGGCCTCGATTGATCGAGGCCACCTAGAGACCAGATCCTGCTACTATCGACACGGTGGGGAGCAGCGACCGATGTACCGCTGGCGCCCTCTATGCACGATTCCCGTCGTCCCGATCGTACGTATCACGTACCAGCCGGAGCGACACGTTTCCTGCGATAGTGAACGCAACGACTCCGAGTCGGCCCGGGGCCGGCGCGGAGAACTCTAGACATGAAATGGACGCTAGGACATGCGTCGAGCCAGCGTGCTGTTCAAGGTAGGGCTCGGAGTGCACGTACCCACTCGGGCTGGCACCCAACGATGTTCCACCGTGGAACACGAACGAGACTCGAAACAAGTTCGTCGTATCACCCGCGCCGTCGTGATGGAAGAGTACGTTCGTGTATGCGCCTACTTTGGCAACGTCGTCCGATATCTTTGGTGGCACGGCTCTGACTTGGAATTGGGGAAACTGCAAGTTCGTACATACCTTGATTGTGATGTTCTCTACTCGGCCCGGTCATGAATAGCCAACATTCCGACCTCTCAAGCTTGAGGGAGAGACCATATGGTATGCACGTACCTGCCCGTATTTCGACCCGGATATCCGAGCATCATGACGAGATATGGTCGGTGACACCCTGACTCTCTTTGACCGGTTCGAGTCTGCGCGGATCCGCGAGTGTTAGCTGTTGATAGCCTTTTGCTGTTTCATGAGCCGATTACTTTTCAAATTGAAGGCGTGGTGGATGTGCAAGATTAATTGACATAAAGACGCCATGCTTATTTAACGAACCTTTGAATAGTTCGAGGACTTCCCAACGGCGCTCTCAACTTTGGGGCGAGACAAACTAACAATCAGTTGACTCACAAGGATTTTCGGACAATCAAACGCAGTAGTGGTGTACATATACGTACATAAGCGGTCACACTAACACCTAGATAATTACCTAAACAAGTAACTTGGTTGTGGACGCGTCGTGGTGCGTTGCAAGTTCCACCGTGACATCCACGTCCTCTGTCGTCTTTTCATCAAGTTTCAAGCTTCAAGGACGATCGGTACCTAAGAGCAGGCCCACAGTGTTCGTTTGGTATAAGAACGGGCTGAGCCTGACAGTAAGACCGAACTTTCCATCCGTCACTCACTGTAAACACTCATCATTCTTATCTTATGTTCTTTCACTTCGCGCGATGGTCACTAAACGTTGACGACGACTGCTAATGCCGCCAATGCTGCCACAGGCGCGGAACAATACGCGAAAATCGTGCGCGTGCTTGTACGTTTGATTACCTGTTGCATCGTCCCGTCATTATCTCACTGTATCTCCAGCGTAACATGGATTTTTTCAAACTACGCGATCACGGAAACGTTGTCGTGCCCGTCCGTCTTGAGACTCATCCCTCTTCTGTGAAACAGGCTGCCTCCAACCGACAGCCAGGCCAATCCCACACGCGCACCACCGTGGACGAAGCGGTTAACCATGAACTGGCAAAGGCACGGTACCTCATGGATGATCTCGCGGACCATGTATTTGGCCACGTCGTATCAACCCAGTTGGCGAGAGATATCCTACGCCAATTTGTCGATGATGGGATCGTTGAAGTCTTCGAAGGGACGGCCCTTCGTTACAACCACGATGACAAGGTCGCACTCGGTCCGGACTCTGGCGATGTTCAACGTACTATCCAACAGGAATTCGAGGACGCTGATGAGCGCCACTGCATTCGACCGGAAACCGAAAGTAACAAATCATCCTCCACGGATACCAAGGGGAAGAGGAGGGGGAAGCAGAAACCAAAGATATACTCATTCAAGTGGACCACCTTCCCCGGGGAGCCCATCAACGAAGACGAACTCGTTTCGTTCCTCAACGAGATCACCGATCACGCTTTCGCTTTCGCGAAGCCCAAGCTCGCCGCAGAGGATCCGAAGTTGCTTCATCGTTTCGCAGCTCCCAAGGACAAAATACATGCTATGGCGCTATCGTATGAACCAGACGGAGAGGACATGCGACCAGACTTTGTTTTGTTGCCTCGTGCCGCATTTTCAGACAACTTCAAGACAGTCGACCCGAGGTATATCAACTTTACTGCCTCGCGCCTGGTGGGCGAGGCGAAGAACAAGGACCTGGCTGCAGGCCTCGAGCAGGTGCAGCGGTACGCGCGGGACTTGAAACGCGCACAGCCGTGGGTGCAGTATGTACTCGCGATGACGATCACGAGGGACAAGGCAGTGTTCTTGCGTGGAGAGGGTAGCGGCACGGAACGTCTCGAACTGATACTTGGGGATGGTCGTGGCTGCGTCGGGTTCATCCGGATCCTGCTTGGTCTCGCATTGGCGGACAAGGTCGACTTGGGCCACAACCCGGAGGTCGAGACCGAAGTCAAAGCACGGATGTGTGGGGTCAACAACGCTACCTACCAATCGGCTACGTCGAATGCGCCGACTACCTCCCGCGCGGCAAGGACAAGTGATATGGAGTCAGTCGCAAATTCGTCTCGCGGTATTTCTTCGTCAAAGGCGTCTTCCCGCACCCACACCCGCAGTGGCTCGGATACATCCAAGGCGTTCTCCGTCACCTCTCGCACCCGCAGCGCGTCGGCTGCATCAAAGGCGCTTCCCGTTTCCTCTCATACCCGCAGTGCCTCGGCTGCATCCCAGGCACATCCTGCCTCTTCCCGCACCCGCAGTGCTTCGGCTACGTCCAAGACACCTCCCAGCTCTTCCCGGACTCACGATGCTTCGGCTCCTCTCCGCCAGCAAGTGATTACCGTATCTCCGACATCTTCGAAGAGAGTGCACTCCGAGATCGCGGAGGATGATCACGAAGAGCCAAGACCAAAGAAAAAGCTTGTCGAAGCCGCAATCCAGCAAGAGGAGCGAATAGTGTTTTCCCCGGTACGCGTGTACGGTCACACATGCCTGGGAATCTTGTTTACTTCCAGCTCAATTCGTGGACGTGGAACGACAGTATTCTGCGACCTCGATCTCAAAGACGAGGAGAA
>JBBPQN010000476.1:0-15554 GCA_038092575.1 Boletus subluridellus
AGGGGTGAGGAGTGGGGGCAGTGGGAAGGTTGAGGGGGTCCTGGGAGAAATAGATCTCCCTCTCCAACTCTGACATAGAGAGAATGAGGGGGTGGAGGATGGGGGAGATGGCAAGAGGGGGGAGCACGACAACAACTGCGCTGAACCCTTGGTTCCACAGTAGATCTAAAGTAAGGGACCTCGCCTCAGTGATGGCCCCATTCAAGGAAGCGGCATAGACGGGGGGTTGGTTATCCGGGGTTAACTGGGTCATGATACATCTCACCGTGGCGTACGACCGGTAGAGGCGGGTGAGGGAGATAAGGTCATAGCTGTAAGTGAAGATCCAGTTTCACTCTATGATAAGGGTTGTGACGGGGTTCTCCAGGACAGAGGTGAACAGGATACAGCGGTGGGGGACAGAGAGACAGTTGCAGCGGACAGGGGGCATCTGGGTGATGGCCATTGCGATGGTAGTTTAGATGGAGGATGGGGAAGGGAAATCCTTAGGGTGATGAAGTTTATAAGCACGAAGGAGTGGTTGCGCATGTTTGAAACTTCCTTCTGGTTCCCAGGTGTTCTCTGCTGCGGAGTATCCTTTTCAGGAAGTCAGGTACTGTCTCCGTCCTCATGTTCTGCGGTGTGAGAGGATTTTGTCCACTTCATACTCTTCTTCTCCTCCGATTAGATCCAGTGGAGGGTCAGAGTAGTTGGGGCCGTGTTCCGAAGTCTCCCCATAGGTGGATAAGAGGGAGGCATGAAACACATCATGAATTCGCCAAGTTTTGGGGAGGTGAAGACGAAATGCCACTGGGGAGATGACCTGGGCGATTTCAAATGGTCCCTCTCATCTGGGGGTGAGTTTCCTGGAGGGGTAGCGGAGGTGAAGGTTCTTCCCTTCTAGCCATACCTTATCCCCTACTTTCCATGGACGGAACTTGGAGGAAATTCGCTCCTTCATGCTTCTCTGTGCCTTTTCATGTGCAGTGACTGCTTCCGATCAGGCATCTCTGAGTATTTTCAATTGTTGTTCCAGGGCAGGGAGGAATGTTTTCCTGATTGGAGGATAAGGATGGGGTTCATATCCCATCATGAGGGAGAAGGGGGACTTATTGGTGATGGAATGAATGGCTGCATTATGGGAGAACTCAGCCATGGGGAGGAGTTCTGCCCATTTTTCTGGACGTCTGTCGCAGAAGATGCGGAGGTAGGTTTCTAGTTCCTGATTGACCCACTCTGTTTTGCCATTGGTCTGGGGGTGGTATGCGGTGGAGAGGGCCAGATTGTGTTTGAGAAGTCTGGCCAGTTCTCTTGCGAAGGTGGAGGTGAACTGGGGTCCTCGATCGGAGATACACCTGTCATGTAATCCGAAGTGACGGAAGACCGTTTTGAAGAAAAGAAGTGCCACACCTGTGGCATCAATAGTTTTGAGACAAGGGGTGTAAATTACCCCCTTCGTAAGGCCATGGTCAACCATGACCATGACGGAGTCAAATCCCAAGGAGGGGGGAAGATCCGTGATGAGATCCACGGAGACAGATTGAAAGGGGTGAGTCGCCAAAGAAGGTAACAGGGTTAAGGGTGGGACGGAGGGGTGGGTGTTAACCTTATGGGCCTGACAGGTGGTGCATCCCGAGATGAAACGTCGTACAAAGGTGGTGAGGCCAGGCCACCAATAGTCCCGCTGGAGGGCATTGACTGTGTAGAAATACCCGCCATGTCCCCTGGTCTCGCTCTCATGAATAGAATGGGTGAGGTCCCATTGGGCCGGCTCAGGAATGAAGAGCTTGTTTCTGTAGTAGAGATGGGGGTGGTCGTAGGTCCAGTCTGTCCAGGTCACATGGGGGAAGAGGGAGGACCCATCAGCAAGAGCTTTGACAGCGTCGAGCACGAGGGGGTCGGCAGGGGAAGAGGATGTGATTTTGTCAGCCAGAGCTGTGTCGATTGATCGAATAAAGAGATTGGGGGGAAGAAGGGTCACATCCTGGTTATTGCTGGTGGTCGTGATGTCATCCTTGCGGGAGAGGGCATCTGCCAGGCCCATCTGAGTCCCAGGGAGGTGGTGGAAGGTTAGGTCGAAGTCCTGTAGGAACATCAACCATCTGGCTTGGCGGTGAGACAGCTTCCTGGGCTGTTTGAAGTAGGTCAAATTCTTGTGATCCATTAGGATCATGACAGGGTGGGAGGTGCCCAGGAGATAATGCCGCCATTCTTCAAGGGCATGGATGACAGCGAGGAGTTTGCGATCATAGATGTCATAGTTTCTCTCAGCCAGGGAAAGGGTCTGGGAGAGATAAGCGCAGGGGTGGAGGTCGCCATTGGCGTCCTTCTGCATGAGGACCACTCCTGTCGCAGTGAGGGACATGTCTGTCATGACGAAGAAGGGGGAGAGGACGTCGGGGAGACACAAGACTGGTCATCTGGTGAAGGCTTCCTTGATGGCAAGGAAGGCGGTCTCTTGGGATTCTTTCCATTCCCAGGGGGTGTTCTTTTTCATTAACTTGATGAGGGGGCGGGCTAGGGTCGAGAAGTCCGGGATAAACTTTCTATAGAAGTTACAGAACCCTATGAATGATCGAACTGCTTTAATGGAAGTTGGGGATTTCCAGTTGTCAATGGCACTCAGCTTGACTGGGTCCATCTTTACCTGCCCCTCTCATACGACCATTCCAAGGTGCTCCACCTTGTCAACATCAAAGGAGCACTTCTCGAGCTTGAGGAAGAGTTTGTGCTCTAGGAGTTGTTTAAGAACCCATTTTGTTCATTCCTCGTGAACGGTGGGGGAGGAGGAGTGGATGAGGAGGTCATCCATGTAGATGACAAGCCATCCTTCCGCCATCATGTCACCAAAGATGTGGTTCATGAGGGCTTGGAAGGTGGCAGGTGAGTTGTGTTACACTAATGCGTAGAACCTAGTTGAAGCACACACTCGAGTGTAGTGCAAAGACACTTGGAAGCTCAGGGGTCTCACTATGACTAATCCTTAGACTAATCACTCGTGGAATGACCAGATTCTAGCAATGGATTGCATAGAACTAGATACAGAACTATGGTACAAAGGTGAAGTATTTATACTACTTGGAACGGCACACAGACCAGCTAAGTAAGGGTGCGCACAGACCATCTGGGTAAAGGGGAATACAAGGCAGTACGAGAGAGCTGCTGGTTATTTGTCCGTATCAAGAAGATTGTCTGTAAATGTGGCATATTGCATGGTCAATGCCATAAGGGCGAAACCCTCTCGCGTATGTGAAGATGAATGAGTGAGAGCATAGTTAGAAGGATAAAAAGGAAAGAAATCCGTAACAGACATTAGTGAGAGTGTTATTGGCCACCTCGCACGCAGACTGCCAAGCAACCCTGAAATCGGCTGCACTTAATGATGACAAGAGAGACATGAGTATCACTTACTTTTGTTCTTCGAGTTCTTCGAGGACTTGGACGTAGCAGATACTGAGCTGGTCCTTCAGCAGAGGTTGTTTCAACGACTTGAGATATTGACGTTCCTCAGCATGGAAATGGAGAAAATCTTCATCAGTGAGATGGAAAGTTGATTTGATAATCATGAGCTCAGCCGTTAAGGTATGAATGGAGCTAACAGCTTCCTTGTAATGATTCCATATAAATTGCACTGATACGAAAGGGTCAATAGTCCATAAGTGTATATCCATGTACACCGTTAGCTACGTACACAGGGCCCCATATTTGTCTTCATTCCAAAACACGAAGTGTTGTTCAATTGCTTGGTGCCAATGGAATCAGCTTGCATGATGAGTACCTCGGGCGAGGTCGTTTGAAGACAAGAAGACGTGTTCGCAGCCTTCACCTTCAGTATTCCCAGTGCCTGTGATGTGTTACGGATTTCTTTCCCTTTTATCCTTCTAATTATGCTCTCGCTCATTCATCTTCTCATACGTGAGAGGGCTTCACCCTTATGGTGTTGACCATGCAATGTGCCATGTTTATGGATGACCTTCTTGATATGGACGAATAACCTTTTCTAGGTAGCTCTCTTGTACTGCCTCGTATTCCCCTTTACCCAGATGGTCTGTGCGCGTTTTCACTTAGCTGGTCTGTGCGCCGTTCCGAGTAGTATAA
Source organism: Boletus subluridellus (assembly GCA_038092575.1). Taxonomy (NCBI): domain Eukaryota; kingdom Fungi; phylum Basidiomycota; class Agaricomycetes; order Boletales; family Boletaceae; genus Boletus; species Boletus subluridellus. The sequence continues at coordinate 4,078 of JBBPQN010000476.1, forward strand.
ATACTTCGCCTTTGTACCATACCTCAACATCTAGTTCTACACAATCTACTGCTTAGAATCTGGTCATACCGCAAGTGATTAGTCTTAACCGATTAGTCATAGTGAGACCCCTGAGGCTCTTAGTGTCTTCGCACTACACTTGAGTGTGTGCTTCGACTAGGTTCTACACATCAGCCTAACATGATGTACATCGGATGCCAGTCGAGTTGGCATTTGTGATTATGGGCATGACCATGAAACATGCCAACCATCATGCACAAGCAATGCTCGTGCACTTTCAGACCCAATGAACCACTGTCAAGCATCTTTGAGAATGCGCAGCTGATGCCATACATGCAACCACCCTTAGATCCATAAACTGAGAGAAGGCGGTCAACAATTGCCAGAGGGTACTTCGCTCTGTAATCTCGTCAGCAGAAATCATGTACATGAATCCAGTACTAATGATTCTCCACTCTTGATCATATCACAACATAGTAAAACCATGTGGTGGCAACAACATGTGATGAATATTCCTGTTTCATGGAAAACCGAAAATGTCTTTCGCTTGTTGGGTCCTATGTTCCACCAACGGTCTACACAATTAAACTGTTGGTGCCCATTTGACTGGGTATCATTGTCCCATTTGTTGTCTGGATCATCATTGGACTGTGTTGTAGTCTGAGATAAGTTAGCGAATGAGTGGCTTGTATTCAATGTTAGATGCTACCTTTGCTTTGACCTCATATTGAAATTTATCAACGTCTTCTGCCAACAGCCAGAGATCTGACTTAACAATACGAGAATCTTGACGAGGGATGTGGCCATAAACTGATTTGTCCCATTGCTTCAGACTATTGTTGCTGTCAATTGAAACCAACCAGCCAAACTCCAGTTCAGGTTCACCTTCAAGGCGATATGAGCATGCTGGGCAAGCATTCAATAAGCGCCAATTCTTTACATCATGCTTCAGGGCCCTTGAAAGCAACTGTTCAACGCAGTGGATGATATCCAGATAGGCATCATAGGTGGAAGAGAACTGCATGGTGAGATAGGGATGATAAGTGACCTACAAAAAATTAGTCAACATCGGTTAGGAGAGGGTCCTTGAGACTTACGTTGTGGAGATGACACAACATTTTACACTGCACTTCAATAGATAGTCAAGGGCAAGTACGATGGAACTGGCAGAAAGCAGCGAGTGTATGAATTGAGATGGCTACATTTGGGACGACGGGAGTACATCCAAGATACCCATGGAAGATAAGGTTCTCATTTGGAAAGAGATGATGAGGTTGCGCAGCAAGGCTCTTCGACTCTCTTTCTAGTTTATTTGTCAGTCAAATCCTTGTTAGTGGTGCTATAACTCACTGAAGATGTCTACAAGTTCAATGTGAGTAATTGATCCTGGGGCATGAGCGGGCATATCCGGTAGTTCCTGGTAAGAAGGCATCCCATCACCAGCATCGTGAGCTCAATATGCAAGATAGGCATCAACGAGGCAGGGCATTTGGGGTTCCCAATGGTCCAACTGCAAGTCAAGGCGGTCACAGCAATCACAAGTATCAGGACATCGGTTACTACTGTATATTACTTGTAAGCACACAGCAATACCTAGGAAAATTAAACATACCTAAATAGCTTGGAGAATTCATCATCCACCTCATCAAGATCCTCCCAGTCGGAATTTTCTGCGTCATTTGTGAATGCGTCGAAGGGTTGATCGAAGGGGAAATTAGCATTGTGGTCTGTGAACATCTGACCAATGACTTCTTGAACGTCCTGGGACATTGCTGGATCTGAAGCTTATTGTCCGTGGAGTGGAGAGCCAGCAGAATACTTACCTTGAATTTCGGCAGTATGAGATTTGTTTATGGTGTGTACTCAAGTTGCTTGACCGCTAGCACTGAGTTTCTTGACGACATGTTCCCGCCCCCTTAAAGTGTGAGACCTAACCGTACTGGCAAGGCCATGATAGCGAATCACAGGCATGATACGATGCCCAGGTCAAAAGGCAAATGATGGAGAGGAGGAATAGTGAAGAAGGTGGCTGCGTGAAGGTGCTGTCGTCAGCATTGTGAGCCAAGAAGCGTGGGATTCATTTTTTTGGGGAGAACGCCTCACCTACAACCACTTGGTTGGCACAAACGCCCCATTGAGGCCGTCTAGCTGCTCTGTGCATCCCTAGGAAATGGTTGGATGTACAGTTGTGTGTGGGAGGCAGGGGCACTGGTGATGTCATCGTCAGCATTGATGTTGGATAGAAGGGAAGGGGCTTGGGAAGGGATTCTGGGGGAAGCCACAACATTAGCTTCAGTATACATGTGCCATCAGGGCTTACTAATGTATCTGAATGTGGCATCATTGTTGGGGTGAGGGGAAGGGGTGTGGGAAGGGATTCTGGGGGAAGCCGGCAACATTAGCTTTGATAGGACTCACATGCGCCTGATAGCACGTGAATTGAGGGCTTACTAATGTGTCCAAATCCATCAGCATTGGATGAAGCCGGCAATGTTAGCTAGGACTCACATGCATCGCACACATGTGAATTGGAGGCTTACTAATGTGTCCAAATCTGTACTATAGTAAAGGTGCAAGTTACTTACAAGGACTGGGTGTTTGGGGCATGATTTAATGCTGGTGTCAGGAAATTGGTGTTTTCAAGCCTAGCAATAAGCAGAGCCACAAATATCTACTGTGTATAGTAAGGCTTCGTAATCGGGCAACCCAGCTGGCCCAGTCCTCTCGCTGTGGCTGTGTCTTCTTCAACTCTCCTGCGCAGCATTTCACCTGTCTTGGCTTCCATTTGGAGCCATTTTGCCAGTTGCAAGCGCCAGTTGTTGAGGCATTGTCACTCGTAGAAATTTTCTGGTCTTCAGTTAGCCTTGATAATAGCTAGAACTGTAGCATAGTGGGCTTCCAATGTCGCACACTGTGCTGACCATTTTCAAGCAGTATTCCAGCCAATCATGTCTGTTAAGGCTTGACACTTGAATTTTCAAGCCATCTTCAAATTCAACTTCGAAAGGCATTTCCGACTTCTGGAATTCAATTTGGAAGTGATCTACTGGGCTCATAACCTGTAGAATACTTTAGTAGTCACTAAAGTAAAGGTAAACTAATGTGGTGCAATGTAATTATTGCTTATGTAATCTGTAAGTACCATATATGGAATATAATATCCAACACAATAAAAAGGACAACAAGGACAACAACAAGGACAAAAAAGCTACCAAAGAATCCAAGGAAATAGGGTAAGTTGATTGCTACACTATCAGACCACTGGCTACTGATATGGGATGGATCCAAGGACATTGTTGTCACCCCTGAGTTCATATCCACAGCACATGTGATTGCACATTGCATTGATCTATGGTGCAATATTGACAAAGTCATCAAGGTTACACTATTGCTATTACAGGATAAGGCCAGCATGAAAGGCAACCTCAAGGAGAATGAAGCTAGCAAAAAGCTTTGTGAGGATCAATTGAAGAAATAGTATGTTCTCCAAATTTGCGTTGATGGCACTGAATAGTCTATCATAGTAACAAAGCACATCAGGAAAATAGCAGATTCCTTATTTAGCTTTTGTTACACTTGTCACACTTGTCAGGCCCAAAATAATACCAACAAGTGTAGTAAGAAATATAAGGTTGCACAAGTTGTCATCTGAGCATGTCTGGAAATTTTCAGACAAGTAGAGCAAGTGTGAACCTTCATTTAAGTCTAAAATGAGCATTTAAGTACACAATTTCTCAAGCTCATATTTGAATCTCGACCAAGTATGGTAAGTATAATAATTAAATTATTTTGCAATCTCAAGAACATCTTATCGCAATGCTACACCTTTTCACCATCAACAGGGTTGTGACTTTCTCACTGCTCCCCTAGTGGCTTTGAGTGGGGAGGGAGCAAGGATGACGAGAGGCTCAGCAATGGTACAACACACACATGATTGTGTGTGTTGTGTCATCGCTGAGTCTGACTCGGAGTGGGGAGGGCACGAGGGTGTGAGGGTGAGAATGATGGCAAGGGTGAGGGTGAGGACAAGGACAAGGGGTCATGACTATGAGAGGCTCAGCAACGGCACAATGCATGCAACCACATGCACATTGTGCTGTCACTGAGTGTGAGTGGGGACTCGGAGGGAATGAGGGTGATGAGAGGGTGAGGGTGATGAGGGCAAGAGGGCAAGGGTGACGAGGGCAAGATAGAGGAGGGTGAGAGAGTGAGGGTGACAAGAAGGTGAGAGAGATGACAGGGAGGGCGAGGCAGATGAGCATGGGCCCTGTTTGGATGTGGGAGCAACAGCACACGAGGATGAGGGGGGACAAGGACAATGGGAGGACAAGGGGGAGAGGAGGGAGGACAAGGATGGGTGAGAGAAGCAATCATACAATGCACATATTGTGTGTGTTGTACAGTCACTTCTGCACGTTCTTGGGAGCGACAGCACATGAGGATGAGAGGGAGACGAGGGCAAAGGGAGGATGAGTACAAGGCAAGAGGGCATGTAGGAGCAACAGCACAACATGCATGATTGTGCGTGTTGTGCCGTCACTCCTACAGAACAAGCATAAGGATGAGGGTTGAGGGAAGGACGGGCTTGGGAGTGATGGGGGAAGAGGACAAGGGGGAAGACAAGGGTGATGGAAGGACAAGGGTGAGGACATGGGCATGGGTGTGGGCATGGGTGAGGACGGTGAGGACAAGGGTGCCATGGTCCGCATTGAATCTAAGCCAGAGGAGACATGGAGGTGGTTGTCTTCACAGACCTCGTTTTGCTGGCGTATTGTCTTTCTTTGGGTGGAAACAATGTCAATACTTGTGATTTGGAGCCTCTCGGAGCCTGAGGGTTTAGACTGACAAGGGTCATTTCTGTGCTCGATGTGTGCATGTGTTACGGTTTTACCCGTAGCAATGGTACTCCAACCTGAGACGCTACTCTTCAAGAGTCCTTGAAGACGACGATCGAGTCGAGGTCGATGTCGAGGACAACGACGACGAGAGAAGTAACGAGGAAGCGAGTATACGATGACCTTCCTGGTCAAAGGAACTGAATGTCTACCAAGAGCTCTAGTTGAGCAGAGAACCCAGGGTATGAATGAGTCGAAAGCCCATCCTAGGCGTAAGGCCGGGGATTGTCCGTTAGAAGGGGAAAGTGGTAGCCACGAGTCGTGATCGTCAAATACAATCTGGTAATACAATGGATAGTCCATGATAAGAAGGAAAATGTCATGGTGCCGCCAGGGCACGTGGTCGTGGGAAGGTCATGGGTGACATAAGTCACAAAACCGTAACAGCATGCACCATGTGTGCTATAATGTCGTTTGGAGGGTAGGGAAGCTCTTTGGGTCATTAGTGAGCTGTTTGAGGCGCAGGGAGGTCATTGAGGTCATTGGTGAGTTGTTTGTGGTGTAAGTAGGTCACGCAGAATCTTCAAAGGGCAGTTGTGCCAACCCTAAAGTAACACATGATGTGTGAACTTTGCAGCGACGTTGCTCAACACTCAGCTACACAACAGTCCTTCACATCCATGCGATCAACACTCAACGGGTGACCCTCCAATTCCACACTGGCCAGCACTGGAAGCCTCAAGAACTTGACACTGCTCCTGGGGTCCAAGCCTGACATCCAGATATGGCCAATCACCTCAAATAAGTTAGCCATTGTCCCCTCACAATTTTTCCTCTGTGTCACGAACAAACTAACTAAGTACTAGTACCCCAGATAAGCTCCATCACATTATGATGGCAAGTGTAGCTCCCCTGCCTCCCTTGAGTCTTGATAGGGTTCATCTGTAATGTGAGTAACACCATAACTGGGCAAAATACTGGCCAGACAGCTCACTCCCTATGAACTTAGCTCAGCACCCCAACACTCTCCATAGCCAATAACTTGCAGTATGTCCAATATGCCACAGTTGTGCAATGGGCAGCTGCTCCAGTGCCCATCTGCACCCAAGGAGAAGAAGGCAGCTGAAGGACTTGCTCAGCAGCAGCTGTGAACTTGAAGAGACTAGGGTAAGCCATTCTTGCACCCTCTCATGCCTGTTCTGTTCTTTGACCGCTATCTATGTGAAGATGAATTGTATGTCACATTTGCACATCAGTGTCTTTGGTTCCCTGTATGGAACTACAATTATCAACTTCCTGCAATCTGCCATGCTTGGTATGCATGCTATCAAAGAGAAGCCTGTTGTCATGAATGGCCAGATTGTGGTTTGACCATTAATGGTTGTTGCCCTCATGTATGACCATCATCTTCTTGATGGATGGGCAGCTGTCACTTTCCTTATTTCATTTTTATTTGTTTGGTTGATCATTCAGTCTATTTGTTTTACTTATGTAGACGGTGCAATGTCATTTGATGCCATACTTTTTCTCCTTTTTGAAGGATCATCCAAGCGAAAAAAGTAAAAAATAAATAAAACAATACATTGAGTGGACTTGTTTTTGCCTTATTCTACTTAGCAGAACTTGTCCTTATTTGAACTTATCTCAACTGGATAAGTATAAATAAGGACAAATAAGCAAACCATCATTTTCCTGATGCAGCTTGTGAACATTTCCTTTCTACCTACCAGAAGATCCTTCAAGTTGCACCTGGTCTCAAGGAAATCATTGACAACCCCAAGTGCATCTCTGAATTGACAATTATTGCATAAAAGGTGAGTTTGCATGCATATATGCAGACATATATTGAGACAATCCATACTACCCAATCCACTAACTCCACCAGCCTGAAAAAGAGTATTGCACAATATTGATTGCATGATGCTCACAAGCCTCTCAATCCTTCCATTATTAACAGAAGTGGTAGAGCCAAACTGGGTCTGAAGCACCCAATTCTCACACATTTCCTATGTCCACCAGATAGGCTGAAGGACTATGACAAGGATTCAGATGTGTAAATTCCTATTTATGTTGCATTGTTGTTATGCATGCTTATGAATATATCTTGGGGTTCACAAACTACTTGAATGTGACAAGATATCTATAAGGGCAGCAAACTTACCTTCCATTTTCTGGAGTGGCAACCTTTATCTAGGTGACAACTGGACTGAGGAAAATATGATTGCAGGGGCTTTCTGAAGCCATGTTCTTGTCAAAGTAAGTAAGTCTCACAATACCTGGTCTTTCTGGAATGCTACTGCTTACTACTTGACCAGTCTGTGCAACATATCTACCTGCGACCAGCAGCCACTCATGATGATGAGGGCACTGGCAAAAAGGGCTCAAAAACATGTAATGCAGTATTACATGACATGACAACTGTGGAACCTGAGCATATTGCTTATGTGTGCCTGTAGGTTAGCAGTCCAAGTCACTCACATTGTCTGGCAGATCCTTTATTTATTAGGTACACTTTGGAATCTCATCAATGTCTGTTTGAACAAGAAAGATGGAGAGTGCAGCTTCTAAGAGTTGTACCAACATGTCATCACCTTTATCAAAGGAGCATCTGATGAAAATTGGAGAGAGGATCTCCTCAAGTGGTGGAATCTGTGAGTTGTCTTTCATTTCTGTTTTTTTTTGTAATGTTTTTTGGTATATAGGCAGTTGTTCAGGAACAAGAAGGGCCACATCTTTAATGCAGATATGAACAATAATGCTCAATCAACGACGATAGAGAAAATAAAGGCACAAATGGAAGCATATCTGGCTGCAAAGGCTGCTGCTGTGAATCAACTGTCCACTTCCATAAAGGAAGGTTGTCAGATTTTGTCTCCTTCCATTTCATCAGATGGGGAGAATGCTCAACAGCTGTTGTCTGCTTAGGCTGGAACCCCAACCAATAATAAGAAGACAGCATCTAGCATACAGTATCTCCACATTCCTGGGCCATGCCAGCTCACCCTTCTTGTCACATTCAAGCTTGACATCAGAGTACATCTATGGCAACACCTAGTGATGCCAGGGCCTGGCCTGAAAGCCCCAAGCCTGCTAAGCCATGCTCCTGAAAGCCAGGCCATGATGGGGGCTGGTGGGAGCTCAAAGCCCAGCCTGTGAGTCTGCGAAGCCATGAGCCAAGCCAAGCCAGGTCCCAGAAGCCCCAATTTTGGTGGCTGTTCCTATCTGGCAAAAGCCAATACCTATAAATGTCAATACAAAAATTTTTAAGTTTCATTTCCTTGCCAATCCCACCTGATTGCTTAAGTGTCTATTATCAAATGGTACAGTATGTCTGATGTCAAGGAACAGTCCCGCAGGCCCAAACATGTTGCCGCACCCTCAGCACGTGTCACATGCACTGAGAATGCTGCTGATTTGGAGTTATCCTCCCATCAGCAGGCACAGGTGGCAACATGGCCACCTGGCCAGACTGGCCCATTTCAAGACAATGATAAAGTACCCTGCATGAAGCACAAGGTCCCCCACATTGTGGAAATCCCACATCCTCCACTGAGTCCAACTCAGAGGGCCCACCAAAAAAGAAGAAAGGTGAGCTGCAAATTTTAAATGTCAAACTCTTAATATTTTTTCTACTAGGGAAGGGCCACACACCACAGTCAACTAGGCCATCAGACTCGGGTGAAACTGGGTCTGATGGCCTACTCAAGGATATTGAAGTCATTGATGTGGATGAGCCAACCAAGCGGGGATGTGCTGAGCACACTCAAGACATTGAAGCTCTGTTCTCTGCTCCATATCTAAAGAAGCATGGTAAGAAGTACCAGGATTGTCATGCCTGCAGGTGTGCTTCATTTTCTTTTTATCACAATTTTTTTACTAACCACATATTAGTGAACAACTCAAGAAGCATGTAGCTATCATCAATGAAGCTACAACATTATGGCACCACCAGCAAGCAGCTCACCAGGCTAAGTATCAGCAGTGGGCTGCTGACAACAGTTTCACATCCATGCTACCTGTAGACACCAAACACCACTGAGATAAAGAACATCAATGAGTGTCATCCAGTGCCAGTGTCAGCTGGCAACCTTCTCTTGACAGCCACCTTGTACTGACAGATACGATGATTCAGTACTCAGATTCTGCCTTCCATGACACTGCTATAGAGTGGCTTGTCACAACAGACCAGGTTAGGTCTGTTTTTTCAGATGATATGTATATCTCATTGACCAATGACACTACAGCCTATCCACATAATGGAATATCTGACCTTCCAAAAAATGCTGGAGATTGCCTGCCATGCCCCCAACCAGATCAAGCTACTCGGTCGTATGACTACTCATGAACTCATCATCAAAAAATTCAAGACTGATCTCCTCTCACTCCGAAAGAAACTGATGGTACTGTATGTAGTCTGAGTTGTATCATTTGCGGCACGCTGATGTTCAACTAACATGTACTAATAGGGCAAGGATGTCTGAGGTCAGATCAACCTCACTTGCAATGCATGGCAAGCTTCAAATGTTAATGGATACTTTGCCATCACTGCATCTTGGATTGAAGAGAACACGCCTCATGTGTGGACTCTTCAATCAGGCCTTCTAGCATTCATTCAACTCAAAAACTCACACAATGGCATTCATCTTGGACAGGCACTGTACAAAGCAGTCAAGCATCTGTGTCTGACACATAAGGTGCACAATCTACCATCATGGCAGTTCGCACTTTCTCACCACTTTCAAAAATTTTACTAGATCAGATATGTCACCTGCAACAATGTGGCCAACAATGACACAATGATGGTGGAATTTTCCCGTCTTATCACTTTCAAAACTGGCAAACCATTCAATGGGGTGGAGTGATGACTACAGTAAGATATTAACTTGCCACCTACTTATTTCAAGTTTCAACTAATGCATCCATAGTTGTATGGCCCACATTATCAATCTCGCCACCCAAGCCTTCCTTGCCGCCTATAGTACATCAAAACATTATGACCCTGCATCACCTGAGGCTGACATTGTGGTCTCACATGACGGAGAGGATCAAGACGCAATTGGCCTCATCTGCACTATCTCAGTAAAGGTCAGCACATGAAAATGTAACTGTCATCCACCAACCATGCTCCCACAGGCACACTCCTCAGCACAATGCAAGGAGTTGTTCAAGAGCATTCAAACATGCTCCCCACCCTTGCAACTTCTACTTGATATAAAAGTCCATTGGTCATCAACATTCACCATGCTCAGTTGTGCATTGGAACTCAAGGAGGTAAGTATATATAACACACAGCCAGGCAAATGCATGGGTATATCCTGGGGTATCAGTGGTCTAACCCACACCCATACCCACGATGGGTATGTACCCACAGCTGTGGGTGTGGATATCTGCTGTGGGTCATGCACATCAGACCCTGGACCAGACCCATGGTGGGTAATACCCATGGGTATTGCATAGACTTGGATACAACTGTTATGGTTTGACCTGCAACACTGGGACTCCAACCAAGGATGCTACTCTTCAAGAGGCCTTGAAGATGATGAATGAGTCAAGGTCAATGTCAGCGACAGTGACAACAAGAGAGATAGCATGGAAGCAAGTGATACAAGGACTACCTAGTCCAGGGAACAAGAAGTCTAACCAAGATCTCTTGGGAGTAGAGAACTGAGGGTATGAATGAGTAGATTCAGGTTAGAGAGTGGTTCAAGCTCAGCTTGAACTTATATACAAGTACACTAGTTTAGGGCTGGTCTACAGTAATCTGATATAGTAATAGAACTATAGGGGAGGCATAAGTGTGTCCAAGACGTGTCGCATTGTGTAGCATGTGATCTAGGGGGAAACCGGAGCAGGTATAGTAGGATCAAATGATTGGGTGATCTAGGATTGGTGAGGCGATGCTCAGGGAATCTAGGATCAATGAAGCAGTGAGCCACAGCTGACCGGGGAGAGTTGGATCAGGGAAGATCCAGGGAAACTCCTGGGAAGATCCAGGCCTTGTGTTTACATGGAAATGTAAACGTCTGGGGTGAATGTCCAGTTGCTAGGTGATATCCACAGAGTCCTTGTGATGAAAGGGAACTTATCGTCCATGGGTGAATGTCCAGTCTTGAGTCAAGAGCCCATCCTAGGCATAAGGCCGGGGATTGTCCATTATGAAGGGAAATGGTAGCCGCAAGTTGTGATTGTTGAGTACAATCTGGTAATACAATGGCAAAGCCAAGAGAGGTGAGGGGAAAGTCGTGATGCCGCTGGGGAATGTGGTAGTGGGAAGGTCACAGGTGACATTGGTCACAAAACCGTAACATTACCTCTGGTTCACATCTGAAGTACCATCTCAGATACATCGTCAGTTACTGTGGGGTAGGTGACATCATTGATGTCCATCAGTGAAATGGTGAAGAAATGATATTTCCAAACAAGTAAGATCAGCTTATGTAACTATGATATTTCAAGTCCTACATTTTCAATGCTTTACCAACAACAAGTAATAAAGATAGTAGGACAACCCACTATAGACAATCCTAGACTTAGATGGAGGTGATTGATCAGAGGTTGCCTTCAATGACCTATTACCAGACAGAAATCAGTAGAATGATCATCCTGCTCTCAGGGTGCTTTTAGCTGAGAATACTAGGTCAG
>JBBPQN010000477.1:0-15522 GCA_038092575.1 Boletus subluridellus
ATATGACATGGAGAGTGAAATAACATACCTCTCGCGAAAAGGTGAGGACTGCAGGGGTAGGATTGCAATGATCACTTCAGGATGAAAACAATGCCGCACATGAGCATCACTCACCGTAATCATATACAACAGCAGTGACAATCATAACTGTGCTGGTCAATAAGATTAATCATCGAGAGAAAATATGAGCAATCGTACGGGATGTATAGTTATTTATCTGGAGAAGCTGCAAAGCAGACTGTAAGTCGGAGGACATAGCAGCTACAAGAGAAATAGTGATGTCTGATGGTTCAATGACAAACAAAGAATGAGAGTCGGGGAGAGGGTGGTTCGGTCTTATGTTGCCCTGGCAGTTATATCCTCTACCCTGTGTATTAAATATTCGTTTCAAGACTCTTTTTTGAACGATGAGTGACGTGCGGTCGTCTGGCGTTCAACCAACACGCGATATAGCCTGATGGAAGGGTGATGCATGATGACAGAAAGCGGTGCGAGCGCATCTTTGTATACAGCACAGGACGTTTGCGGTAAAGAAATTAAATGGTAGTTTTTTGGAATCGGATCATATCCCATGACCTCCGACGGCAAGTAAGAGGCCTTGAAGCTGTGGCGCCAAACCAGAGCGATCTTTCGGGTCAACACCTTATTTTTACCATTGTTTATTTCAAGGCGTGACTACGGATCAAAAATGCCACACGGTTTCTTTTGTCGCTCATTTAAACTTGTCCATAAACACTCCTTCCACGCCCGCACTCAGCCCGAGGTACTTAGTATAAATAGCATCACAGTATATCTTCTGATCACTACCTACTCCTGTCCATGAATATGTATCCAGTTCGAAATCATTATTTGTGCTGATATTGATATTTACTTGAAGACCGGGAATTATTTCATTGTAGAACCTCTCTTGGTTGGTGATCCACGAACCTACCCATATATTTGGGTAACGGTCTGGTAACTAAAAGTTTGGTGATGACAAGAATCAGTGGCGCTTCCCATATATCAAAAACGTCATCCTTATCTGCGGCTGGTAGTAGGGCAGCTGTGGAAATGATGCGGAGAACCCCTGTTGTTTCTGGTAACAGTGATCTATCAGAACCCTAATAATCAACACGTATCTGGAGATAGGTGATGTCGTAATGGATTCTTGCACACCTCTGGGTCAAGTCGGAGGGCCAGACAGATACTGGAACCAGGACATCGTGTGGTAGTCAGAAGTCTGACGCAACTGCTTTAGTCCCAACATGGTACAGAGAATTCGGCCCAGGTCAGGACGACGAATTATCGAGACGGCTGCCTTACACAAAAACCCATCCAGAGATGTCTCCCCCTCACCATACTACCGCAACGCACTACTTCCCCATCGCCAATCATCAAAGCCTTGGGCAGGACCACCCTCTCTCGCGTTCCTCTTCGCTGGTACCAAGGAATGAATGTTTGAACTCCCCGATGTTCGGCCACCGTGATCGCACTCATTGAATTGGGTATTTCCTTTTCTGATCCAATTTATGTCACGACCACCCTCTTCTGCCGCACAAACGGCGCGGTTGATCGCACGCCCACCCTCATTGGCGAAGCCTCGTAGAAATAACTCGCACAGTAAGTAGTATGCACCCTTCTCGTCGAAGATGACCTCGACCACGCTCTCCACCCCCGCAAATGGTAGGATCAGAGGGTGGGTCTGGGACGGAATCGGCTACATGAAGTGGAATGCGGAATGACCACTGGGTTTTCCAACGACATTGAGTGAGAGCTGTGTACTGTTAGAAACCTGCAAAAATGATGGTCACTGCGCGCCAAAGAAGGGGTGCAACATACGAGTGGAGGAGTGAAAAGCGGAATAAGTGGATGTTTACGGGATATGATGACCTGTAACTTACATGTCGCTCCAGCTCGTGGGAACATTGAAATTTATGTATGGGGTGAAATGCGCCCACAGGAATGGAAGAAAAACTTCGTCGTGTTCCGGAGAACCATACTCCACCAGGGAAGGTAACAATAGACGGAGGGGGGCACAGTATGGATGCGATGTATACAGTTTGTACATAGTACCAAAAAGGTAGACTTGTCCTCGCGCACACAGTTGGATATCACGGCCAGTGGGATGAGCAGGTTAGTCTGAACGAGACTGAAAACCAACGTGCACGAGAAAAGAGCTAGGGAGTGGGTGGGGCTTACTCATGTGTCTACTTCAATCGGCGTGCAAAAACCATCTCGACCCTAGCCCTATGCACCTGACACAACAACACAAAATGCGGCAGTGTATTCACCAGCATAGACGCCGACCTCGGAAGCTATGTCTTCAAGGCTAAGCAACATAAGCCAGGACAGTACCAGCGTTTGGATAACATGGTTATCTGTCGAAGATGGCATTCGTGAGAGGTGAGAGAGGGAGCGAGACCCCCGATCCTCTCCAGTTTCTGCACATGCGTAAACAGATATTCCCACCTTACCCAAATGTGAGCGGGGCTGGAAGGGGTTGTGAGGGGAGTAACCCCATAATCGAAGGCCGCACAAACGAGTCTATCGATTTCGCACGTGACGCTCTGGTTGTTGGATAACAGTTGACTGTACTGTTGAGTCGTCGATCCGCCCGTAACAGAGATGCCCGAGACGCCCAAGAAGGTGATCCAAATTGAGGTCTCGGACGAACTTACCCCGCGAGCCATTCGGGAACGGATGGATCGGTGAGACCATTTTCTTACGGACGAGGTTCGGCAAGGATTGGGGAATAAATGCGGATGGAAGCCTCTAGGAGGTCGCCTTCCAGACTATGTTCAAACAAATACTCGCGGAGGGCGGAGAGCATCAAGCGTTCTCGTCGTCGTTGCTGATGCTGGCGTCGCTGTCGGTGGAGTTAGCATGTCGCGGGCGCCGCGATATGGACAGGGCACAAGACCAGGTCTCGAGGAGTCGGGAGACGGTGCGAGTTGTGGGATGCTCTGCTGCTTCAAGCGGAGTGCCAAAGTTGTAAATCGGGGTAACGTGTCTCATGCGATAACCGGACCACACACAGTATCCCCGCGTCCGTTCGTGAGTTTCACTCGTTTCTAGCTTCTTTCTGCCATACGGTCGCATACCCAGAAAATCAAGGGAACCTCTGTTCTGTCACCATCGTCATCGATAGCTTATGCACCTTATGCTCCAGCTCTCTCCAATCACCATACCTGTTCTCACTGGCAGTCAGCGTCAGCACTATAGTCCAGTCTCGTCAAGGGAAGACCACATCCATCTCATTGTAGGGCCTCTATTTGTACCCCTTCCTTGCGCCGTAGCAGGCACGAATGCTGGCTTGAATTTTGACCCAGACGAGACCATTGTCTCCTTTGCGTGCGTCCACTACGAACTGATTGACTTCATCCGAAGTCTTTTTACTTGCGGGATTCTTACACAGATGGGTAGCGTCATGGAGGGCCTCTTGCACCCGCTATCATTATTCCGCCAGATGTGCAGGCCGGAGGTTGGTCGACCAACGGTCCTGTATGAGTGGAATATATCCAATGACATTGGGACGTGTTGCTGCGCCGCATCTGCAACAGCTCTGACGGCCCGACCTACAATGTTTCTGTAAACTTTGCTGCTATGCTCCTTCCCGATCTGGGGTATAACCATTCAGGTATACAAACGCGTCCTCTTGCATCATTGGCCACGGACCGCCGACGGTCGGATCTTGTATTGATCCGGAGCATTACGTTTACTGGACCCCAGGGTGAGTACCGAGTTATCACTCAGGTGTCAGGTCCAAGGATTGGGTTTAATGACGTTCGATGATCTTAGACATCCTTCGAAAGAGACCCATCGTATCATGGCTCGAAGACTGCTGGACAAATGTCGTGTAGCCTGATTGAAGCAGATGGATGAACATACCCTCTTTCATTCGCAAGGCTACATGTGCCATCTTGAGCACACTGACGTAGCATACCCTCAAACAATGCGTCTGAAACTCGCTCTTCGATCCCCAATAGGTGTTGCATCTCTTCCATACAGGTCAACTTGTTACTCCCTTGTTCCACCAATTCAGAATGATCTCCCTTTTCGCTGACCCGCTCATATACAATGGGGAGATGACACGAATTCAATGCTGAAGAACGATCCTCTCTAAGCCATCTGAAGATAGGTCCGCTCACCTGGGCTCTAGAAACTTGAGGTATGCACATGGAATGACATACCTCCGAGCAAATAACGTGACCCGTCCTGACCCCCGATCAATATTGCAAGCGAATGGCGCCGCTCGGTGTCCACACTGATTTTGTATCGCTATGCCCACAGCACGCTCATATCCTTCCCGTCAATATTGTTGGCCAAACATATCGTCATGTTTTTCAGCATTTTTCGGTGTGCTGTATATATCCCAGGCCCACGTTCCAACTGTACTGACCTAGCAGAACTAGCATAACTCATAATAATGCACAGCAAAATTTTAAAATACTTGACACCCGAACTAATGCGATCAGCTAAGAAAGCGAGTTGCAAACGGAGAGCGGACTTGAAGCTTACCAAAAAATGATGCGAGCTCGAAGAGGACGACAACTACACAGGACGCCGAACACCAGGGTAGAAGTTGGACATGGATTGTTCACTCACTGGCAAGCAAATACGGCGGCGGGATTGCCAGTACGTGACTGATCAATATACTATCCGAAGCCGGCAGAGGGTCAAGTCGAGTACGTTAGTGTTCCCGGGTTGAAGTTTATCAAATAGCTGGATCGGACTGCACCAGCTGAAGATAACCCTGTCACGGGAATCGACGAAGCGGCCTCATCCCCCTCCGTGTTCGCTTGGATGGAGGGGCGGGTAGACATTCCTAGTACGAGATTGGCATAGGCGGTGCGTCCCCTATTGCCACGACCACGGCCGCCAGGTACAGGGACGTTTGAATCGGGCATCCTTATTCGATCTCGAGGAAGACCTCTCTTTCTTCTTCGTGTGCGCACTTGCGAGCAGACTTTACCTTGTTGGAGAAGTAAGAAGATACCGCACTGATCCAGATTCCACACCCAGAGCCAGCGATTCTTCGTCTGTGCTTACGGTCTAGCGCGAGTTGCCAGCCAATGTGACACTGGCTCTCAGCTGTGGATATTACTGAGACGCTGCAACTTCGCTAGCTTCATGGCGATCCTGTATCCAAAGCGCACCCTGCCGAAAGGATGATGAGTGGACAGGCATGTTTCCATGCCCCCGCTCGGACATGCAGTCGTGACGCTAACCCATTTTTCGGGTGTTAGAAGCCTTTGACTATATCGTATACGCTGTTGTAACCCTCGTTGTGGCTTCTACGAAGGCGCTGCGTAGGTCCTGAAAATGTTTGCAGCATAGACCAAATCGCACGTGCAGAGGAGAAGCTCCCTCGAGACAATGGTGTGTCAAGATATATACATAATACATTGAGTTCAGAAGGCGATATGCATAGGTAAAATAAATATGCTGTGTCATTCTTCGAAGTATACAACCCTCTATTTTCATCAATGCCCCAGTGCTTGTGCTCGTCCCTGATTTCTACCCCAAATCCTCGTTCAAACCTGACGGGTGTTATCTCCCAACGGCTCGAGTTGAATTGCCTCCGATTCGTTCACGTCTCCTTCCACTACCTGATCCTGCTCCGTGGGGACATCTGCGAATGCAATGGCAGACACGGCAGCGTTTTCACCGGCAATGGGTTGCGACAACACACCGAATCCAGTGTCAATCCCCTGGCAGCGGCCATGGAGGTCATGGTAAAACAGCTCTCGCACGGTGATGATGAACCGAGGCATAATGGGGTATACCGGTACGTTACTAAGCACGATGAGGATCCACAGCAAAGCGCCGTTTGTCGAAGACAAGTTTTCGATGATGCTGGCAACATCAAAAAATATGTTCCTGGTAGTTCAGAAGTAAGCAACGGAGTGATTACTTTTTGGACAAGACTCAAGAGTAAGATGGATGGCAGGCCATGATGGTGGCGAACAAGAGAAAATAGAAAAGCGACGTACACAAGGAAATAAAGAATTCCATCTCTCATGAATTGTTGCATGTACCGATTAGGTTGCCACTGCTTGATCGCCTTGTACATGGCAACTGACTGCTTCAACGTTGGGATGACAGCGAGAACCAAAAGTGTAACGCCAAGAATAAATCGCGGGATTCTAGCATAAACGTAATGCAGTGGTGGGGCGTTTGATGAGGCATCGCAAAAAGAGAAAGCAGGGAATTGGACAATTGTGACTAGAGAAATGGGTGGAGGGTCACGAATGGCCACCTCCGTGAGATGCACTGAAGTGTACAATTTGGCCCTGGACGTACCTGAGAAGTAAGTATTGGGATTGCTGAAGATGGCTGTAAGGACGAAGGAAAAAATGACCTGTGGAACATAGATGAACAGGAGGACCCAAAGAATTTTTTTGGATCGATTCCACATTGCATACACTCGCAGGATCATTATGTCTGTCATTGAAATCATGGTCCGAAGAAAGGAATCAGGAGGGTACAGTAACTTACAATCAGTAGCTGCAAGGAATACTTCGAATTGCCAGTTAGATACCAGATATAATATGGTACCTGTGGAACATCCTTGTCTCGTACTGACCGGCGGCAGGCACTATAAATCAATCCACTTACACCTACAACGGAAATGTTATCAATATAGTTTTCAGTCTGAATTTAGATGCATACGTCTACCGGAAGATGGTCATTTAATTAAAGATAGACGAGATGCAAAGTAGAAACACTGACTGTGACAGGGCCAGGGACAAGGGTACTAGCCACTTTAAATGCATCTGATCAGCTCAATTAACCTCAGGTTTAATCCTGAACATACATAGGCCATAGATACTTCAGCAGGGTTTAATTGTAAGCTGTATAATTCGGTATGCATCATAGCCACAATAGACTTACATAATGGAACAGAGTCCGAAATAGCGGACCTACAGAATTGTCAACCCGGAACACCGGCAATGGAGTGTCCTCTGAACATTTATACACACCAGAACAAAGATTGTGGAGACCCAGGTCCAGGGTCTACCCTGTAGAACTGTCAGGGGCCCAGTGCTTGCTGGATAATTATAATTGTTACCCACCCAAACATAGTCTATCTTCGAACATTGTCAGCTGACTGATATGACGCGGAGAGTGAAATAACATATACCTCTCTCGAAAAGGTGAGGACTGCAGGGGTAGGATTGCAATGATCACTTCGGAATGAAAAGATGCCGTGCGCATAAGCACCCGAGACTCACCATAATCATACACGATAGCAGTGAAAATGACAACTGTGCTGGTCTATAAGATTAATCACTGAGAAGGTATGAGCAACCATACGGGATACATTGTTATTCATCCGGAGAAACTCTATAACAGACTGTAAAGGGGAGGACATGGCAGGTACGAAATAAACGGCGAAGTCTGGTGGTTTAACGACAAACAAAGAATGAGAATCCAGGAGAGGGAGGGCCCGGGAGGTTACCAGTCATTCTGTCTTTGGTTACCCTGGCGGTTATATCCTCCAGTGCCCGATGTATTAAATATCCGCTTCAAGACCCATTTAGAACGCGTGACGTACGATCCTCCAACGTGGGACAAACACGCGATGATTCAGGAAGGGGTGGTGGCAGAAGGCGGTGCGAGAGCATCTTTGTATACAGCACAGGACGTTTGCGGTGAAAAGATTGATTCAATGAGTCACGTGGCAGGTAAGAAGCCTCGAGGCTGTGGCAGACCAAACTTATCTTTCCTGTAACGGACCAACGGTCGACACCATATTTCCACCATTTGCTTATTTCATGACTACGTACGGATAAGAAACGCCAGAGTAGTATCAGTAGCATCACGGTACACCTCCACTATTACCTACTCCTTCCGTCAATATGTATCCAGTTCCAAACCCATCATTGATACTGACAATCACGAGATCAGGATGGTGACGGAAGGCGGTACGGGTAGGGCGGTGCAAATAGCATGCTTATTTGCTGCAGCCTGAGAGATAACAAAGTTGGTGTTTCAACAGCGCAAGACGAAACTTTGGGGTCGAACGATTCAGTCCTGGTTTTCATTGAGAATTATGGCCCTGGTGGGAATGGAGAAGCCTTGAGGCTGTGGCGCCAAAGCAGAGCTATATATATTGAGGTCACCGCCGCATTTCTGCCATTTCCATTTCACGGCGCTACTACGGATCAAATGCGCTGGAGTGTCTTTTGTCACTCATCTGAACATCGACCCTCATCGATCAGCGCTCCTGCCACACCCGCGCTCAGCCCGAGGTACTGACGAGTGGCATCAGAGCAAATCCCGGCTACCCACTCCATTATTTATGTCTATGCTGATCACGACCTGAATGAAGATCAAATAATTATGTCATTGCACAGTGCCTCTGGGTTGATAGTCCACATCAACCTACCCGTAAATTTGGGTAATGGCCCCGTAACAAAAATTTTGGCGATGACGAGAAGCATTGTCTCTGCGCCAATATCAAAGAACTCACCATCATCTACAGCCACCTCATCGCGATGGGGAACTGCCAAAATCATGCAGAGAACCATGGTTGCTTCTGCTAACGGTGACCTGAACCGTGATCATCAAGAAGTGTGTCGTGGCGTTGAGTAGGCCAACATTCTTTGATAATGATAGCGATGTCGTAACCTGTGTAGCCTCTGGGTCAAGTCGGAGGGCTAAATGGATACTGGGATCAGGACGTCGTGCGGTAGTCTGGGTCAGGGGCCTGATGCGACTGCTTCAGTTCTAGCACGTGATAGAGGAGGCCCAACACCGGATGTCAGATTATTGCGATAATGACCTTATGCTGCACATCACGATCACTTCTGCCACATAGACGGCACAACTGATCGTACGTGCATCCCCATTGTCAAAGCCTCGCAGAAACGACTCACACTGTGCCGTCCCATCTCGTCCAAGACGACCTCGACCGTTTTCCACATCCCCTCCAGCGGTAGGGTCGTGGATTGGTTATAGGACGGAGTGTTGAATGACGTGTGGATATAGGATCCAGTCTGAACTGGAGCACTTCGAGCCGAGTATCACCGGCGACGTCAAGATAAGCGCTGTTTCTCCCCGTCGAGTATATCTTGCTCGGCCGTCTTCTTGCGATGGGATGCCTCCATGCCGTCACAGGGTAGTATACCGCTACCCAGGCAAAGTTCCACCTCTGGCCACTTCGGATTGTCTTATTGGTGGACCTCACAGGCGGGAACAGGGCGTTTTTATGAATAAAGTGGAGGATGGGAAGGATGTACTAAAAGAGAGGAAGAGAACGTATTCGTCCAGTTCAGCGGCCACAAACGATGTGGAATACGGAATCACCGCTAGGTCTTCCAACGACGTGGACTGTCAGAGAGTCATTCATTGTCAGAAATCTGCCAAAAAGATGATCACTGCGCGCCAAAGAAGAGGCGCAACAGACCAACGAAGGAGTGAAATGTAGAATGAATGGATGCTTGTGATTTGGTCACCCGGCAGTCGACTCGCATTACCCAGGATGATCGTTTCAGTTCTGTGCTGTGTGCAGTTCCTGAAAAACCGATCGAACCAAACAAGGCGATCAAACGCGCTCACGAATGGAAGGGACACTGCGTTGCGATGATGTCCGTGTTCTTTTCCCCTTCGAAACAGCTGGATCATTTGTGCGTACAGCGTTCAGCTCGGAACACGCAGCACATATGCATAGATTTGAGCAATAATGGACATTCGAGCTGCATTCGAGAGCGCGATGTTCTGCCACAGAAGATGACGATAGACGGGGAGTCATCGATGCGATGCAATATATAGATTGCACATAGTGCCAAAAAAGGGTAACCGTCCTTGCGCATAGTCGCATGTCGCGATGGGATGGGCAAGTTACGGTCAAAACGACACAGAAAACCAACGCGCGTGAGAGCAAGGAAGAAACTAGGAAATTGGCGGGGAGCGACGGGGCCACCCACCCGTCTGCCGCAACCATCTCCTCTCCCCAATGTCGGTATCCGTGACCCAGACGAATGGGACGCGAACACCTCGACACTAGCCCGATGCACCTGACCCGATAACACGAAATGCGGCGGTGGATTCACCAATATACACAGCGACCTCGGAAGCCGTGTCACTGGCGGCCCTCCCGGCTGAGAGAACGAAGACGGGTAGACGAAGGACGGGCGAGCGACGTAAGCGGGGCGAACCTTTTGTGAGACGGGGAGCAAAACCCCGACACTTGATCCTCTCCGGCTTGTGCAGGTCGCGTAAACAGTAAATTCCCACCTGACCCAAGTGTGAGTGGAGCTGGAAACGGTAGTGAAGGGAGTAACCCCCCACAAACGAATCTATCGATCTCGCACGTGACCACCTCTTGTTGTTAAATAACGGTTGATGTATCGTCAAGTCGTCGACTTACACAGAGTAGGAATGCTCGAGATGCCAGAGGAAGCGATCCAGGGGAGACGGTTGAGGACTTGGACGAACGTTCGCGGGCCATTTGAGAAAGGACAGATAGGCGAGTCCATTTTCATAGGAACGGGGTTCGGCAAGGAGATGTGGTAGGACATCGACGACATGGCGTTGGGGATGTCGCCCTCACGCTCAAAGAAAGAGTCAGGAAGAAAGTTGGAACGAACACCACGATCAAGTCACGTGTGCCGCGTAATAACTGGCCGTTGCAAGTTTTTCGAGCCAAGTCTACTTTCATTCCTAGACAAACTTGTTTATGCAGGAGCCGTGTCTTTTTCGCGCTATGTATCGCCATCATAGGCTCGAAGGACCTGATGGAAGTTGCAGAAGATATGGTTTATTCAACTCGGCTCGTGGTCGGTTTTTCCTCGTTCTTCGAGCGCTCTGGTGACCACACCCACTGAGTGTCCTGAGCCGTTTCCATTCGTGAGTATCACTCGTTTGTAGTTTCTTTGCACCGCGTGGTCGCGGACCCATGGAATGAAACGAACCTCCATTTCGTCACATCACCTTTGATAGCTTGTGCACCTTATGTTCCAGCTCTCTCTAATCATCCTCACGCACCCAGTGTCAGCGCTACGGTTCTGTCCCGTCAGGGGAACGACGGGATCCATCTCGCTGCAAGCCCTCGATGTGGTTTCCTTCCTGCCACCGTAGCAACCATGATGCATGAATGTTGGCTCGAATCTCTGCCTATACAAGATCATCGTCTCCTTTGGCGTGCGTCCACTTCTGAATCAACGGGCGTCATCCCAAGTATTCAGGATTCCCACACAGACCAGGGTACACGTGATGGAGGGCTTCCGCACCCACTGTCATTACTCCACGGAATGCACAGGCCGACCGACGGTCCTAGATGGGTAGACGATATTACCAATATTCGACATAAGGACTTACTTGATGGATTACGCCGTAAGCGTTGCCCCGCCATCTCCAACATATTTGAAGGCCTGACCTGCGATACTAGCGGTCAGGTGCTGTCACGAACATCACTTTGTGGCCAAGCAACCGTTACCCTCGTGATTTCATCATGCAGAGTACCCTTGTCGTTTCACCTTCATGCTAGCTCAAGTATTCGACGCAGTGACTAGCAACCACATTCAACCAATCCCACAATGTATATCCAGAGACCACGGTCTATACCGTCTTCTTCACCGTCAAGTAAGCACCACCACCTGAACCTTAGCTAGCGAATAAAAACTACCTCTAGTGATAGGGAAGATTTATTCGGTCTGTTTGGCTCTCAACTGCTAAGACATGGAACTGGGTTGTATTCCCGACCAGTCGATGGTGATCATCCCCTGTAAACAGCCCAGGACATCCTCGCCCAAATGACACTTCTCTTCAGCCCCCCAGCAAACGCCAAGAACTCCCTCGTCAGCGACGTATACAGCCGTGGTAGCCAGAACGCCTTCGGTCAAGCATGGATCCAATCCTTCTACGACAGACTCGCACAGTTCCGCGCAGTGAACCCGCCGCTCAACGCCCCCTTTGTCAACTCTGCTACGCTGGGCTCGATCCCGTTCGGGGTACTAGGGGTTTGGGTACGCGAGCACGCCCCCTTGCTCCATTCGCAACGGAATGTCGAGAGTCGGATCTTGTGTGTGTGATGACTCGGTGCATTACTTTATTGGATCCCAGAGTGAGTGGTGCTTTGTCGGTCGGGTATCGAGTCTGACGATTAGGGCTAATGACCCTTGACTATGCTAGACATCCCTCGAAAGAAACCCGCCGTATCACGACTGATCACACCGAAGACGTTCTGGGCCAGCGTCTTATAACCTGATTGAAGGAGATTTTATTTTTCCTCTTCCTTTTCTCGCTATTGAGTGTTCCCCTCAGCTAGAGATAAGCATATCCCTTTTCGTTCGTTAGTCTACGCGCGGTAACATACCCTCCAATAACATGTCTGAAATTCGCTCTTCAATCCCTAATAGGTGGGGCATCTTCTCCATTCCACCCAAGGTCAACATTATTCGTAGCAAAACACGAGCGTGAATACACGTCACATGCGTCTGTTGATCAAGCTACGTGTATCACGAGATGACTGGCCAATGTGTGCACCGTTTGATTATTTTCAGGACTATCCTCTCTCGCGTCTCTGTTCGCCGGTACCGAGGAATGAACGCATGAACCCCACGATGTTCGGACACCGTGATCACACTCATCGAATCCTATATTTCTTTTTCTGACCCAACCACCCTGTTCTACTGCAGGGACGGCGCGATTGATCACACGCGCATCCTCACTGACTGGCCAAACTTATCGTCGTGTTCTTCAGCATTTTCCAGTGTGTTGTATACATCCCAGGTTCACGTACCAGTTTTACTGACCCACGAAAGCCATCATAGTAACTCCCAGTGACGCACAGTAAAGATCCAGAATACCTGCCGCCTGATGCTAGCGTTCGAGATGTTGATCAGATCACACACCCCACCAGTACGAGCTAGGGAGCGAATACGAAACCAAGGGCGGACTTGAAGCTCATCCGATAAGTATGTGACGGTCAGGAGGACGCGCGCGACGCTGAACATTAAGGTACAACTCTAACGTGGATTTTCCACTCAACGACACGCAAATACGGCGGGACCGTGACCATTCGACTGATTGATGTACAGTATCCGAAACTAGCAAAGGGTCAGTCGGGTGTATTTGTGTTCGTGAGCTGAATTTCGTCAAACAGCTTGATCAGATCGCGTTAGCCCATATCGCTTCATCACGGGAGTCAACGAAGCTACCTCATCCACTTCAGCGTTCTCCTGGATGGAGGGGTGGGTAGACATCCCTACGAGATTGGTATAGGTACATCCCCGACGGCGACGACGCAACGGCCACGTACAGGAACGTCTGAATAGAACATTGATCTTCAATCTCGAGGAAGACCTTTCTTGCTTCTTGGTGCGTTCACTCAGGAGCAGACTTCACCCTGTCGGACGAGAAAGACACAATACCGTACTCATCTGCATTCAAGTTCCCAGCTAGCGCTTCTTCGCCTGTGTTTGTAGTCTAGCTCGGGTAGTGAGCCAATGTAGCGCCCGCCCGTTAAGTTAAGATGTTATTGAAATGTTGAACCCTCACTATGCATTGCGATCCTGCATCCAAAGCCAACCTTGCCGGTAATGCCACGAACGAACAAGACATGTTTCGAGTACATGGATCGATGGATCGACTCCATGCGTTGTGGGAACAGGACAACGGTTGAGTACCTGCGCTCATGCCTTCCACGACCTGCGGTCGTGATCCTCACCGATTTCCTTTGTAGTAGTAGCCCTTGGTTCCGTCGTATACACTGTAGTAAGCACTTGAGGAATGTGAACAACACGCTACTAGTTTCTATCAAAGGGTTGCATATGTCCTGAAAAGGTTTGCAGCACAGACCAAATCAAAGTTGAGACATAAATAATGCATTGAGTTCAGGAGGCGAGGCATATGCATAGGTAAGATAAATATATCGAGTCATCATTCGACTCGGAAGCACACCATCCGCTACCTTTCGCCAACGGCCCAGCGCTTGTGCCCGTCCCCGATTTCTACCCAAAACCCTTGTTCAAACCTGACGCGTATCATCTTCCAACGGTTCGAGTCGAACCGCCCCCGACTCGTTCGCGTCCCCTTCCACTACCTGATCCTGCTCCGGGGTTCGAACATCCGCGAATTCAATCGCGGACACGGCCGCGTTTTAACTGGCAATGGGTTGCGACAATACACCGAATCCGCTGTCAATCCCTTGGCAACCACGACGGGTGTCACGGTCATACAGCTCTCGCACGCTGATGATGAACCGAGGCATAATGGGGAGTAACTAAACAAGGTCAGGAAGGGCACCAAAGTGCTGTTTATCGTGGACTCGTTTGCAACTATAGAAACAATGTGAATAAGCACGTTCCTACTAGTAGCAGTTCAGAAGAAAACAATGGACTGGTTAGTTTTTGGACAAGTACTCAAGAGTAAGATGGATGGGAGGCTATGATGGTGGCGAACCAGAGAGAGTAGAAATGTGAGACGTACACAACGAAATAACGAATTCCATCTCTCACGAGTTGTTGCATGTATTGATTAGGCTGCCACTGCTTGGTTGCTTTGTACGTCTCAACCGACCACTTCAAGGTTTGGATGGCGGCGAGAATCAAAATTGTAGCAGCGAGAATAAATCGCGGGATCTTACCATATGTGTAAAGCCCAGTCTGCGTAATGTCGTTGTCCAGTGAGGGATTGCAAAAAGAGAAATTGATAAGTTGAACAACTGTGACCAGGAACATGGGTGGAGGGTGACGAATGGCCACCTCTGTGAGATGCAGTGGTGTGTACGATTTGGCTCTGGACATACCTGAGAAGTAGGGAAACCTTTTCTTCATGTGTTGGAGGAATGCCGGTAGAAGGCGAGGCTCTTGCGTCCATGAGTACTGTCCCCTTCTACTTCAAATCAGTTTATCTGAAATAGGAAATAGCACCCCAATTGGCCGCCTTTCATTATTGTCTCATTGTAAATGCAGATGCACAGTCCGTCAGCTCTTGATTTTCCTATGAATGCCCACAAAATCAATCCGAAGTGATGACAGAAGTACATGGTGGATATCACGAGCGTGTTTTATCGGTCACAAGTGCACAGGGACAAGGATCGGAATGTGTTGGTGTCCCGGAAACCATCTATTTTCCCGGGCGACCGTAGATAAGGGTGACTTCCGAGTCTTTGATGTTGGCGGGGAGGCAGTCCGAGGCACTGCTGATTCTTGTGATCACCATTTTTTTAGTTACCGATCCATTAGGGGTAGGTTGATGTGGATCATCGACCGAGAGGAATTCTATAACGAAATCATTCCCCGATCTTCAAGTCGAGATCGGCATAAATGATGGCTTGGAATTGGATACATTTTGACGGCCAGGAGTAGGTAGCCAAGATATACTTTGATGCAACTCGTCAGTACCTCCGACTCAGGCTCGGGCTGGATGCGCATGTGGCAGGAGCGCTGATGATTGATCATCGAGGCTGAGCGTTGGAGTGTTGACGTTCAAATTAGCGACGGAAGACACGTTTCGGCGCATCTGATCTGTTGTAGCGCCCGTGAAATGGACGAATGGGCAGAAATGCGGCGTTGTCCCAAGATAATTCTGCTC
>JBBPQN010000478.1:0-15519 GCA_038092575.1 Boletus subluridellus
AAGACTTGGAATGAAGTATCTACTACAGAATATGGGCGAGATCCAAGGATGGGAGGGAATATTTATTGCCCCAAGGGTTGTGCATGGGCAGGGCTCTCTGATCATTGCGAGCAACGCGTCCTCGGAAAAGAACATCGTCCTCGTTAACTTCGACGATTTCCGGCGGGGGAGACAACACAACCTGAGCCTGACCAGGTTGAACTATCAAACTCGGCACTGACGACGAGCTTGCACCTTGAGGGATAACGGCTGAATAAACTGAAATCGGATTCGCTGTTGCTGACAAGAAGGTAACTACGCAAGACGCGCGACAGTGATAGGACAGAACATACCATCCTTGATCCTTTTCATTGCGTGTCGCCGCAAGCTTGACTCCGATTCAGGTGAAGAAAACACAGCACGTCTCTTCCCTGAGTGACGACTTAGTTGAATATATATACTAGTATGGTAGAGTGGACACTCACCTTTCTTGGGCGTTCTGGGCAAGATCACTAAGCCAGCTACTGAATTGGATAATTGACTGAGGACATCATCCTCGATATCATAATCATCATCTGTGTCGGATCCCAAAATGATGGGTTCGGTGTTCCAGGTTTCATAGACATGGTCAGGTACTTGCCATCTTGTAGCTAACAATCCATTAGTACCAATTTATCCATAAGATTTTTCCAACTTACTGAACCATAATTGGCTGGCCTCAACAGGGGCTTTTGAACGACCCTTGTTCTCAAATAGGTGCATTCCATTCGGTTTGGAGATTTTGATGATCTCGAAAGTTTTGGCATAGTGTTGCAGGAGCCACCACTGAGGCATTGAACGATCTGAATTTGATTTTTCTTGACAGCTGTCCAAGTAAGCGAAGGCCTTCGGAAACCAAACTTTGAGTTGCTGTGTCACTCTCTCATAGGTCCACAATTGGTCGATGACATAGGGGCCATCATTGAGGAAGGTTCCATGGTTTCTCATCAGCTGGATATCCTGAGGATTCTTTTTGGATAATGTGATGGTTTCCTTGAGCATCCCCTGTTTCTGCCAATGTCTGACTCGTCAGATTGTGACCTCAGAAGTAAATTTCATACTTATATCGAGTCCACATACAATCATTCCCACTGAGCTTACATGGAAGATTGTGCCTGAGGTTAGAATTGCCTTGCCCATAGGCTTGGTGTTCCATGAGCTACCACCTGAAGTGAGTGCCAACCGTGTCTAAGAATATCAATCAAAGTTGTGAGGAGACGACAGAAAAAAAAGTATACAGTATGCAAACCTTCTGTGTGCCAGTGGGAACAGGTCCCTTGGCTAATTTCTGATACCCGGACTGCTTAGCCGCTGCGAGCATTGACAGGGCCTCCTCCTGAGCAGCCTGCACCAGCAAGTTGGACGATTTGCCAGGATCAGCTGGGCCCAGGCCCAAAGTGCTAGTAATATCCTTGAAGATCTCCCATGCAGCGGTGTTCTCAGTTGATGAACAGGTCGGCAGTGGTGGCAGCAGCAGAGGTACTGGTGGCAGTTGTGCTGCAGCTGCAACACCAGCGGTCAAATCAGGATGTTTGCTTATTCCATGGCCACATTCAAGGCAGTGGCCTTCGTTGTCTTTCTTTGATGTGAACTTCTCACAATCACACGTCCTGTTGTCGCCTCTACAGAAGCTGGGATCCATGGTGGCTGCAGAGGTAGCCATAGTAGCTCTATGCTGTGGTGAAGACTGTGAAGATGGGTGAGGCGGAGACTGCCTAGCTAGTAGTGAAAGCCTGACTGCATGAGAACAGGTGGCAAGCCCAGTCTGAGTCAAGTTCTTTGAACGTGAAGTATTATATAGTTCTCGGAATTCTAATCATAATCAGATGTGAAAAAAGATGAGGCAACCAATGCCTGGCACCATAGGCGTACCCGCGAATACCAAATATCCTCCGAGAGAGCAACATGGAGCTCCTTGGACCTGCGATGTCCGATATGAATTGTCTCGTAAACTGGATAGCTACTATCTAACCCCCATTCAGCAGGGGTTAGCCCAAAATTGTCTGGCATTACGTTCTGCGAAATCAACTCCTTGAGCATGACGAAAAATAAATACTCAGACTCGTCAGTATTGAATGGATTCTGAAGCGAGGGCACACCAACAGCGTCGTGAATTTGCTGGTGTTGTCAATGAATAGATTTGGCAATGACTTCCCTGTCAACAATTGCATCGCCGTCCTCATGCTCATCACCTTCCCAGTAGACTCCGAAGCGGATTTGCCCTAGTAATCATAAATCCTGTGTTATATTAATATTATTTGATTATTGGCTTACAGTGAACGTCAACTTACCTTGGGACTCTTCCAATTCATGTCAGGACCACTGATCGGATGACAATTCCATTGCACTTGGAATTCCTGGCAATCGCGATTGATCTCATCAAGAAACAGCATGTGCAATAACCATAAGTGGGTCATGTTATGGGGGTCAAGCATATGCATGCATTCAAGTCGAGTAAAAAAAGCTCACCAATGCCTGACAAATTGGGTCCCAAGCTCCACCCAGAGCCGCTCAATCCGTGTATTACTCGTGGACCTGATAGTTGTGAATGATCTATTAGTGGACGGAACAGTGTGAGTATAAAATAGGTTCAAGCTCATGGGCCCCAAATAAACGATGCTTGGTGTGGCCCCTTCTCTGTGATCATGTAGGTTGCAACATCAACATTTTCACCGCCATGGTCTTCCCACACACGAGATGGCATACCGAAATCTATGGTTGCTTCCTTGAACAAATCAAGGACAGTATTTGAACGGTTGTTGTTGCTTGCTCGCAGTCCAGTGATCTGCATGAGGATGTCAGTTATCAATCATAGAAAATAGTTTTCCCAAAATAAATTTACAGTTTGACAGAATCCGTCAACAAAGCCATGAATCACAATGCCCCATCGGATCAATTTGTGGTGACCATTAACATGCCATAGAGCATTAGGCCACTTGACATAGTATTTCTGTCGCCTTTTCACTTCTCGATTATGCAGAACCTGACCCAAGTGGTCTACCCAATGAAGTGACCATATCGCTCGGCGATACTGTATGCAGATACCTTGTTGTCTCAAAAATCCCATTAGGTATCGTACCCCGGATTCTGGTTGCTTCTTCTTAAATTGTGTGACGAGTTCATTGAGGTTTGCATCGCTTAGACACGTGTACTTCCTTTCTACCCCATGGTGCTTCATGTAAGTGCGCAACATGTTTCTGTGAATCCTCAGGATACCAGCAAGCTCCGTAAATTTGATGTAACGAGAGTTGGAGAGGGCTTCCTGAAGGTAACTGATGTCTATTATCTTCTTAGGGCGTTCCCGGCGACCAGATTGGAACTCAGTGACCACTTGCAGTACGACAACGCTAGCATCCACCCTGCGATAAACATTAAATGATCAATTTCCATGAGTTATGGTGACCCTCAGGCTGACCTATTTTGAACATTATCGCGATAGCTCAAGATAGCATTATGCACATTGCCAAATAATTTGGCTATTTCCGCAACCCATTCATTTAACCCAGAGCCAATGGGGATGGCTGCAAGCACAGGCATTGCATCACCTTCAATAGCGCCAAGGTAGTGGGTAAGTTGAAGCGGGTCAGCATCTTCTTGGTTCAGGACCTGAAGAGCACATTGATAGATGTCGCACAGCCGGTCAAAAGCAACAAGAACATTTGCAGGCAATGAGGATGATGCATGGCAGGGGGGTCAAGGTAAGGGTTGTGGAAACGGCATAAAGAAGTGTCACTCGCATGAAGTTCGAAGCATGAGGTTGTTGAAAAAATGCCTTGGGAGTGATCGAGGTCTTATGAGTCTCGTGACCTTTTTTGGTAGCCCATAACACTCTGTGACTGCAATGCTGTGACCAGTCTCAGTCATTCTTTTTTCTACTCTCCTAACGATGTCCACCCCAAACATCTCAAATGATACTGTCTGACACACCCATTTCTACTTCAAGGGTGGACACCACATATTCCAGGTAAAGTTTCTCCACACACTCTATCAACGCATTGTCAATGACATCCACGTCACAGGTGGAGACAACTCTCTACAAACTCTTCGATGACATATTAGTATCAGATTCCATAGTATTCTGTGACATGTTTTCATTAGGCGCGTTGACAGATGATCCTGAAGGCCACAGTGACGACAACCCCATTTATTTGGGGAGTTTAACCACACATATATTTGATCTATTTGTCGGACATAATTTTGGGAGGTATGGATTTTATTATAGTACAAGTCAACTCTATTAAAACTA
Organism: Boletus subluridellus; assembly: GCA_038092575.1. Lineage (NCBI taxonomy): Eukaryota > Fungi > Basidiomycota > Agaricomycetes > Boletales > Boletaceae > Boletus > Boletus subluridellus. The sequence goes on from JBBPQN010000478.1 coordinate 4,265, forward strand.
TATAGGCCTCGTTCACCCAGCAGCTACACTACTGAGGAACTTGAGGATTTCCTTGGGTTCTGTACGAAATTTCAATGTGAACAAACTCTCCGCTTTGTCACCAACACCATCTGAACCACAATGTATCAGTTCCATCCAGCAAATCTCATCAGCATGGCCATCAAATACCAAATTCGGGAATTTTTCAGGTCTGGGTTCGAGCAGCTCCTTGAGAGTCCAATTCAGGAGATCAGTAAGGGGCATTGGATACTCATGGGTAACGATGTCTTCATCGCCTTAGTCTATGCCAAGGCTACCCTTGACGACCACCGTCACATTGTAGCTGCAGAAGAACCACCCATTCTGCTTCATGCAGAAGACTGCCGGGACCCGGAGGCATGCAAGCAAGATTGGCATGCCATTTGGTGGAACGGAATGGGCCGTTTCCTTCTCGATGGCAGGAACCCACAGCTGTATGACAAGGCTGTAGACCGCTTCAAGGAGATGCAATTCGGGCACGTTAGCACAGGCTGTAAAGAAAAAATGCTCTGAATTATTGGCCTCGGAGATGCATTCGACTATGCAGATAATTTCGTTTCAGATACCATTCAACACATCGCAGGTCTCCTCATCTACGAACCTTAGCTGTAGTAAATATTTCACAATATATCCCTACTGCATACAGTCCAAAATAGCTGGATTCCATTCTCCAGGACTATATTCGCAACCTTGATGTGGAGGAGCAGAAACAAAACCGCCACTGTGATGCAGAGGCAGAAGCCGGAATCGATGTTCACCCAATAGGCGACCCGTATTCTCCCTATGCATCCCCAGGACTCCCTCCCAATGGGGCACAAGGAAAATGCTGCGCATCTGCCATGCTATCACCAACACTCACTTCTTTCATAGCGTGTGTCTTGCACAGGACTATCATCTGTCCATCACGTTTGCAGTGCTCGTCCTCCTACAGCAACTCAAGGCTCGCCCTGAGTACCCGTCCTCATCGAATTCCACAGTCAAACTACCCTATTTCATAGTGTATGCCTTGCGTGGGACCGATCTTCATCCGTCCGTCACGTTTGCAGCCCTCGTCCCCCTGGGTGCCCAACAGTTCTCATCGAATTCCACAGTCAAACCACCCCATTTCATAGCGTATGCCTTGCGTGGGACTGAACTTCATCCATCCGTCACCTTTGCAGCCCTCGTCCCCCTGGGTGCCCAACAGTTCTCATCAAATTCCACAGTCAAACCACCCCATTTCATAGTGTATGCCTTGTGCGGGACCAAACTCCATCCATCCATGACATTTGCAGCCCTCGTCCTCCTACAGCAACTCAAGGCTTGGTTTCCGACCACTCAGGGATCATCGGGGTCATTGGCTGTTATATCCACCCCCATGCTCACCTTGAAGGTGATCTGCGATGCTTCAGTACAGACACACAGTGTTGGTTTGTCTTCTGCATGAATCTGAACGGCTTGCAATTACCCATACCATTCTCGGGCAATACAAGGTAATTTTCGAGTGCCTATTTGTCACGGATGAGTAAGATTCTCATCATTTTATGCATTACATAGGTCTTCTTGTCTCATGCTGCATTCCATTCTCTCGAGGACTGCATTTGTGCCCTTGATGTGGAAGAGCAGAAACGAAACCACCTCCGTGATGCAGAGGCAGAAGCCGGAATTGATGTTTGCTCGATAGGCAACCCATATGCTCCCTACACATCCCCAGGACTCCCTCCAGACGACTACAGGAATCCGTTCAACCAAGCATCTTCCCAGGCACACGTCCCACTCATAGCCAACACCTCTCCTTTTCAACGTGGAGAATTCTACGACGATGAATACGAGGACCGCAAATCATTTCGTTCTGACGATTTTGGCAATCGGAACTGACTGACATCCAATCGGGAAGAGACCAACTCCAACTACAGTTCCGAGTCCTATGCGCCTTCTAGGAACATGTTCCAAAATGCTGATAAGGAAGTATTGGTGGCTAAAGAGGTTCTGGCAGGTGAAATCATGGAGAACGAGACGACCAAGGTCGTCAAAGAGACATCAGCGCAATGACGCTGGGTCTTGCTGTGCTGGCTCCTCGCCTGGTGGATGCCATCCATATTCCTCAAGTGGTTTGGCCAAATGAAGCGTGAGGACATACATCAAGCATGGATGGAGAAGCCCGCGCTCAACCCTATCATCTGGTTCTTCTGTGGTTGTGCGGTTTTCGTTATCGCAATTCTTCAGCTTGTTATCTGTCCGATGGAGCATGTCTTCAGTACATTGGAGCTTGCTTCGCACTCATATGAGCTCACCAAACAACATCTACACCTCAATTCACAGTGAGATGTTTGATCTCACACCAGTCACGGCGACGCACCAGAGAGTCATGAGCATTATTCCTACGAAGACAGTTTTGGAGTATGGTGGCATGGATACCTCCAACTTGTTCCCTGTTCAGGTGCATCATCTATTTTATTTGCTTCATCTGTTTCTCATCGTCTTGCCAGGTCAGCTCCCTTTGCAATGGTGTCTCTGGTTTGGTCAGCCTGTGGGTCCAGCTTACCTCAGCGAACATGACGGATCTCAATGCGCAATACCACAACTTCCGTGCCGCCACCAATGATTTACATCCTGACTGGTACTTTGAGAATATGACCATCATGCATTGGAACAACCATGTTAGCTACATGGGTTACACCCCTCAAGAGATATTCAGCATGGCAAACTTGGGGTCCTCCCTTGGTATCTACAACAGTCTCATCTACGATATGACAGATTATGTCAACTATGGCCCTGCTGTTATGGGACCAAGCGATGAACAGGCTCCCGGCGGCGTGGATGCACAGTTCATGGACAGCAGCCTTGTCAATTTGTTCAAGTACAGCTCTGGTCAGGACCTCACGAAAGTGATAGATAACCTCAACATTGATTCCGGGACGCTCACCGCTCAAAAGACATGCCTCCAAAACCTATTCCTCATTGGCATGGTGGACAACCGAAATTCACCCCAGTGTTTGTTCTTGCAATACATTCTCCTCGCGTTGTCGATCATGATGGTCAGCATCATTGCGTTCAAGTTCATCGCCTCAATCAACTTTGGTTCACCTCATGTGCCAGAGGACCATGACAAATTCGTCATTTGCCAGGTGCCTTGTCACACAGAAGGAGAGGCCTTGCTTTGTCAGACCATCGACTCGCTCACCCAGCTCAAGTACAATGACAAACGTAAATTGATTCTCGTCGCCCGTGACAGCAATATTGTTGGTTCCAGCAATGACCAGCCTACCCCTGTATCGTGCTTGATATCCTTGGTGCGGATCCTAACCTCGATCCTGAGCCGCTGAGCTTCATGTTGTTGGGTGAGGGTGCTCGGCAACACAACATGGGCAAGGTATACTCTGGGTTGTATGAGTGCATGGGTCACGTCATGCCTTATCTCATGGCTGTCAAGGTTGGCAAGCCAACAGAGAGATTGTGCCCTGGCAACCAAGGAAAGCGAGACTCGCAAATGGTCATTATGCACTTCTTGAACAAGGTACATTTGTGCTTGTGTGATGACGCAATGCAGTAGCTCATGTACGAGGATAGGTGCACTTCAACTCCCCTATGAACCCGCTGGAGTTGGAAATATATCATCAGATCAAGAACATGATTGGTATCAACCCGACGTTTTACAAATATCTGTTCACAGTTGATGCTGATACCACTGTGGACCCATTTTCTTTGAACCGGTTGATCTCTGTGTATGTCACATCCTATCTTCACAGTGACTGTTGTTCATTTACCCCCGTCGTCTTTTCCAGCATGGTTCACGACAAGAAGGTGCTCGGTGTTTGTGGTGAGACAATGCTTTCCAATGCCAAGCAGTCCATCATCACGATGATGCAGGTCTACAAGTACTTCATCCTGCACCATATGGCCAAGGCTTTCAAGTCACTCTTTGGTTCTGTTACCTGTTTACCTGGTTGTTTCACACTTTTCCATCTCTGTTCAGCCAACACACACAAGCCTCTGTTGATCTCGAACCAAATGGTCTCGGATTATTCTCAGAATTGTGTTGACACATTGCACATGAAGAACCTGCTGCATCTTGGAGAGGATCGTTACTTGACGACGCTCCTACTGAAACATTTCCCGATGCACAAAATGCAGTTCGTCTGAGATGCCCATGCGTATATGGTCGCACCGGATGACTGGAAGATTCTGCTTTCACAACAACATTGTTGGATCAACTCAACGATCCATAACTTGGGAGAATTGACATTCTTGGATCAACTTTGTGGTTTCTGCTGTTTCTCAATGAGATTTATCGTCATGATGGATTTGGTGTCGATGTTGATTCAACCCGTCACTGTGGCTTATTGAGGTATATTGCGTTGGTGTCATAGTGTATGCGTCGCTCATGCATCTTGTGAGATTGATCATTTACTTGGTTGTTTCGGTCATGGGATCAACTATCCCTGTCATCTCACTCATCATGATTGTGCCGTGTATGGTCTTCAAGCTCTCGTGTCCGTCCTCTGACTTGAATAGCAAATCTGACTTCAGTTTATTCAGCCATTGTCCCTCAAAGCACAAGTTCATTGTCAGTGCTGAGTTTGATAGTTCAACCTCAGGGCTGTGTTGTCCCCCCCACTGGAAATTGTCATAGTTGATGAGGATGGATACTCTTTTCCAAGGATGCATTAGGGAATAGCACGGGTATACCCCCGGGTGTTGTTATGATATACTATATTTTCAAACATTTTTTAACTTAGCGCATTCGCGCACTACTTTACAATCTTTCAGACTTCGAAGTCATGTGATGTGCACGTGACCGTGGGAAACTACATGTGACCTATGGTCTAGACAAACACGATGCACACACGCCTTATTAATTTCCGCTTCTTTCTTCCCATCATCATCCTTACTCTCTCACGAACGCTTCTCTCATTTATCTATACTTAGTAGTCTTTCCCAAGGACCCTATGGTCTGTGCACATTCCTGTAATGTATATAAAGTAGCAGTACTCGACTGGACTCCCCAGTCTAATCCATTTGTTCGCTGCGACCTACGTCCTTGCGGCTGAATTAAGGAAGACTAGCCTCGTCTCAACTCTTCATCTCCTCTACTCTTTACTCTCTAGTGTTTGGTGTAGCCTTGTCGAGTCCCGCCAGTGTTTGTTCGAGACATCTCACAACACTTGGATTAGACTAAATACACTGCCTGGGCTCTTGGGCTAAGGAGTACTTAACGGAGTTTTCCGTCTCTTCATTTTCTTTACGTTCGCCGCTTTAGAACATGGGGCAGTACCCCGAGCTTTTGTCGTGTTACATAGTCTTTCTCAGTCCCTCCCTTGAGGTGATACCTGCGCAAGGGTCGTGCCTTGTTTGCAAAGAGCGATATGGGAACCACTGTCGTCGTGCAGCCCGTAGCCAAGCTTATATCGTCTCGTTAGTCCCTCAAGTGATTGGGGAGGTAGAGCGTCAGTTCCTAGTGTTTTTTACTTAGTATATGTGCCAGTTTGTTCCTGGGCTTTGCGGACCCCAGAGAACTTGTTACGAGAGTTTACGGAGAAGAAGATACTATCTCCAGTCGAAGGTTTACTTTTTTAGATCCTCTACTTGCCGCATCCCTCGAGCTTGGTTGAAAGATACCTCGCAGTAAGGATTAAGCTGGCTCGCATTCGCACCAATCGAATAGTGCAACAATCCCGACCGGTCAAACCCCTTCCTGCTCCAGTAGCTCCACCTTCACCCCCTTCCCCACCAAAGAAGCACATCCCTTATACAGAAAGATATTCCGACGCCCAACTCGCACTTCTTCATTACGTCCAGCTTCAACGTAACAGGTGTCGCAACAATTACTTCTCCGACTCATTTTTTCTTCAGCACCGCCGTCCTCCCACCTCCCACTAAACAATGACGTCTGTTGACATCGACGATCTCGTCAACCACCTTGATGCGCTCGCCTTGAGCAAGGAGCACTCAAACATTTCTAAAAAGATTGTTGACCCGGGTAACTGGGATGGCGATCGATCCAAGTTTCGCCCTTGGTGGATCAAGCTTCGACTTTGGGTCGATGCACAGGATTGGAAGGACAACCGCGTCCGTACGGTTGCAGTCCTGTCTCGATTTGAAAAGAAAGCAGAGGGCTTCGCCCAAATCACCTTGGAACATTACTTGGAAGAAGAAGAGGAAGAAATTCCCATCGTGGCAGGATCTACGATCACGTCGCCAAAAGGCATTGTGGCATGGCCCAAATGGGCAGATCTCCAAATCGAGATCAAAGATTACTTCCAAATTGAGATTCTCGCCCACGAGAGTCTCAAAAAGCTACAAGCCCTGAGGCAAGGATCTAGACCTATAGATCTGTTCATTCAAGAGTTCACTGTCCTCGTTAAAGAAGCAGATATCGGAGTAGACTCCACTCTAGAACTGCTAAAAAAGGCTGTCGACTATCGCATTTACTACCAAGCGAAAATGACAGGAAAAGAAGTCGAGGACTACAATGAACTACTGAAGGCTTACCGAGTAATCAGTAGGAACTTCGAACAGATCGCAATTGAACGTGGTCCGCCCTCTCGCCCCGCCCCCTCTTCATATCACTCCCCATTCACTCCTCGTCCCCCGTGGCCTTACGGCCAACAATATTATCTGCCCCCGCCACAACCTCCTCCGGGTAACCATTCCCATTTTACTCCCACTGGTACGCAGCCGGGTAGAGGAGCCCCGATGGAAATAGATGTGCAGCAAGCTGTGCCTCCGTCTAGGCCCAATACCCGTACTTGTTACAGATGCTCCAAGGTTGGCCACATATGGCCTGATTGTCCTCAGAACCCAAATCGGAGAACCCCGCGTCTGCCGCAGGTATGGCAGCAATATCTTTGGGATTATGAAACAGGTGCATATGTGCCTGCTGCACCTTACCAGCCGCCAGTGCAGCACGCCCAGCACCAACATGGTCGTCCCCTCCCCCCTCCTCCAACCGCCGCTCCCGTCCCATTCGCTCCCCCGGTTGTCGCTCAACAAGCGGCAATGCCGTCCTTCCATTTGGCAGAAGCCGAAGCCTTTTACCGAGACAAGTTCAAGGTAGAAGCAAGGCAGAAGGCAGCCTCGTCTTTAAATTAAATAAGTCTGTGAACGATGAGGGTGTTCATGGACCGGACAATTACGTTTCTCCTTCCATTTCCCTTTCTTCTTGTAATATTTCTACTGATCTTGTGGACTGTGATGAGTCCAACTTTTCTGTATGTACTCTGGACGATCTTCTTGGCAATATTATTCCCCATTCCGAAAGAGTGACTCAACAAAGTGTGAGCGTGGCGCCGGAATTAAAACAAAGCGTGCTTAATTCTCTTGTTCGCCAAGTAAGAAATTCTCCTATTTATAAATCCCTCAATTCTCCTACGTCTATTTCTATTCGCGCAAGCACATTGTCATTCGGTGGCGAAATGTCACTTGAGACACGTGTACTGAACTATGAAGATGGAAGTTGGCGATCTCGATCGTTTAAGTCCCTTCTAGATTCAGGCGCATCTCACACATTTATTGACAAGGACTATGTTCTCTCTCATGGTATCCCTACTTATAGAATTGCTAACCCTATTTCGGTGAAAAATGCTGACGGCTCTAACGGAGCAATAGGCCAAGTAACCCACGCTGTCACTTTAATTATTGGGATTGCCGGCCACTACGAGGTCCTGGAAGCCTATGTTTCTAAACTAGGAACCCACCGCCTCATAGTCGGTTATGACTGGCTGGCTCGGCATAATCCCACTATAGACTGGGTAACTAAAACTATTTCTTTCCCCCGCTGCACACCCTATTGTCGTATTATGGGTGATGGACCTTTCAACGAACCTATCAAACTTATTTATAACCGTAGTATAGAAGAAGGACTCAAGGAGAAAGTGCCCGAAACCTATCACGACTTCCTTGACGTATTTTCCGAGAACGAATCCGAAAGAATGCCGGAACGAAAACCCTGGGATCATGCGATAGATCTGAAACCAGACTTCGCCCCCAAAAAGGGTAGAGTAATTCCCTTATCGGATGCGGAAATGGACGAAGTACGCACGTTCATCGGAAAAGAACTCAAGAAGGGTTATATTAGACCCTCGAAGTCTCCTCAAACAGCACCAGTATTCTTTATACCCAAAAAAGACGGAAAAAAGAGACTCGTTATGGACTATCGTTATTTAAATGAAGGCACCATTAAGAACGCCTATCCTCTTCCCCTTATTTCCACGTTGATTGATCGCCTTAAGGGCGCAGACATGTTCACAGCCCTTGATCTTCGATGGGGTTACAATAACGTGAGAATTAAGGAAGGAGACGAGTGGAAGGGAGCCTTCGTTACTCCCATAGGCGCATATGAACCAACCGTTATGTATTTCGGGATGACTAACTCACCCCCTACTTTCCAGCAAATGATGAACGACATATTTAATGACATGTATGCCGTACTCGTTATTTATATCGACGACTGTATGATATTCACTAAAGGCAAGACGAAGGAAGAGCACGAGGAAATAGTAAAGGAGGTGCTTTCCCGTCTTCGCCAAAACGATCTTTATGTAAAACCAGAAAAATGTAGTTTCTCGAAGGACAAAGTAGACTTCCTCGGTATGGTAGTATCTAAAGAGGGAGTAGAAATGCAGGAAAAGAAGGTGTCTGGGGTACTGGACTGGCCGGTTCCCACACGCCTCAAACAACTGCAAGGCTTCCTCGGACTCTGTAATTATTATCGACGATTCATCGAAGGCTTCGCAGACATCGCACGTCCATTAAACGATCTTACCAAAAAAGACGTTTTATTCAAATGGGAACCGAAGCACCAAGTAGCATTTGATTCCTTAAAAGCCAAATTCAAGGAATCACCCCTATTGGCTTATCCAGATCGAGACAAAGAAATGCGTCTTGAAACAGATGCCTCGGATATTGCCACAGGGGCTGTGCTTTCGGTTAAATGCGATGACGGTCTCTGGAGACCCTGCGCCTTCATTTCCCACTCTTTCGACAGCGCTGAGCGCAATTACCCTATTTACGACAAAGAACTTCTCGCAGTCATTAGAGCATTAGAAGAATGGCGACACTACCTAATCGGTAGGGAAGGTTTCGAGATCTGGACAGATCACAAGAATCTCGAATATTGGAAAAAACCCCAAACCCTATCCGGTCGTCAAGCTCGATGGCACGCACTACTACAGGAGTTCAATTACGTTTTTATTTATAAACCTGGAACATCAAACGGTCGTGCAGATGCCTTATCTCGCCGACCGGACCATGGTGATGCTGGCACAGATCACAACCAGAACATTACAGTTTTACCTCCTTCTCTTTTTATTAACAACGTCGAACTTTCATCTTCCTTCTACGAAAAAATCATAAAAGAATCAGAAAAAATACGAGAAGAATCCTTTAACGAATACACTTATGATTACGATAACTATATTTTCAAAAACAACAAAAACAAAGTCTTTGTTCCTGAACCATTACGTACAGAACTTCTTACTATTTGTCACGACTCTCCTATTGGTGGACATTCCGGACAAGCTCGCACTTCTCATCTTCTTACTCGTCATTTCTCGTGGCCAGGAGTCACAAAAGACATTAAAAATTATGTAGATAGCTGCCAAGTGTGCGCCCAAACAAAGGGAAAATCAAAGGCACCGGCAGGAAAACTACTTCCTTTACCCGCTTCTAAACGACCATGGGAAGATTTATCAGTCGATTTCATTACGGGTTTACCCGCTTCCCACGGTTATACCGCCATTTGCGTAGTCGTTGATCGATTTTCTAAAGAAGTCGTTTTCATTCCTACTTACGATACTGTTTCTTCAAAGGACCTAGCCATTATCTTCAGAGACAATATTTGGTGTATTCACGGACTCCCTTCCACGATCGTTTCTGATCGAGGACCCCAGTTCGTTTCGGACTTTACTTCCGAATTATGTAATCTTCTTTCTATCTCCCAGAAAATCTCCACCGCCTATCACCCACAAACTGATGGACAAACAGAGCGTATTAATAGAGAACTTGAACAGTATCTCCGCTCTTACGTAGCCAAGCGACAGACCGAATGGGCCGATTGGCTCAAAGTCGCTCAATTCCATCACAATAATTCTCTCACCACCGCCACCGGCACTATTCCTTTCAATATCACACGAAACTACGCCCCTCGCATGGGCTTTGAAGGAAAGGCTAAAGGCATGGGAAAAGAATTTGGCATGGAGATGGGAAAAAGCCATAAAGAAGTAGAAGATGCATTAGAGGAAGCACGAGAAAGAATGAAGAAGCAATCGGAGTCTAAACGCTCCGAAGCTCCTAATTACGAGAAAGGACAACAAGTTTGGCTCTCAGCCGAACATTTGAAGCTTCCATACACGGCAAAGAAACTCACCCAAAAATGGATTGGTCCCTACGAAATCCTTGAGGTTCTCCCTAACGCCGTTAAACTCAAATTACCCAACTCTATACGCATTCACCCCACCGTTAACATCTCACGCGTTAAACCATATCGGGCAACCCTTCCGGGTCAACCAATCTCACGCCCAGACGCAATAGAAGTTGACGAAGAAGGAGTAGAGCAATTTGAAATTGACTACATTGCGGCATCTCGTCTCAAAGGCCGCCAGCTTCAATACCTCGTACATTGGAAAGGTTATGACGAATCCGACAGGACATGGGAATCAGGCGACATTATCAATACCGCCCCTCAGGCAGTTGCCGATTTCCACAAAAAGAACCCCTCGGCTCCTCGGAAACTTCGCGGCCTAACCATTGGAGATTTTTCTTCTTTATTCACTCGTTACGAAAACTTTACCGAAACTAATTATCACGGGACTCGCCTGGAATTCGAGTCTTAAAGAGGGAGTAGTGTTATGATATACTATATTTTCAAACATTTTTTTAACTTAGCGCATTCGCGCACTACTTTACAAACCTTCAGACTTCGAAGTCACGTGATGTGCACGTGACCGTGGGAAACTACACGTGACCTATGGTCTAGACAAACACGTTGCACACGCGCCTTATTAATTTCCGTTTCTCTTTCTCATCATCATTCTTCTTTTCACACAAACACTTCTTTCATCTATCTAAACAAAGTAGTCGCTCCCATGGACCCTATGGTCCGTGCGCTCTCCTGTAACGTATATAAAGTAGCTGTACTTGACTGGACTCCCCAGTCTAATCCATTTGTACCTTGCGACCCACGTCCTTGCGAGTGTATTAAGGAAGACCGCCTCGTCTCATCTCTAACATCTCCTCTTCTCTTTTATCGCTTGGTTTGG
>JBBPQN010000479.1:0-15503 GCA_038092575.1 Boletus subluridellus
AACCACTGAGGTGAGTACACTATTATTAGAGCTACCTATCATTAGTACTAACTACCTACAGTACTTAGATATTCAATAGGTAAGCTCAGCTGGTTTCCCAACCACTGAGTACTTAGATATTCAATAAGTTGTTCCCGTATCGCTCTTCACAAACAAGGCATGACCCTTGTGTGGCTATCACCTCAATGGAGGGACTGAGAAGGTTTTATGTAACAAAACAAAAGCTTGGAGTACTGCCCCATGTTCTAAAAGTGTGAACGTAAAAGAAGATGAAAATCAGAAAACTCTGAGGGGTACTCCTTAGCCCAAGAGCCTGGGCAGTGTATAAGTCTAATCCAGGTGTTGTGAGTGATCTTGAGCTAACACTGGCAGGACTTGTCGAGGCTACACCAAACCAAAGGATAAAGAGTAGAGGAGAAAAAGATAAGAGACGATACAATGTCTTCCTTAATGCACTCGCAAGGACGTAGGTCGCAAGGCACAAATGGATTAGACTGGGGAGTCCAGTTGACTACAGCTACTTTATATATGTTACAGGTTGGTGCATGGACCATAGGGTCCATGGGAAAGACTACGATATAGATAGATGAGAGAAGATGTCGTGAGAGAGAGAAGATAATGATGAGAAAGAAAGAGCGGAAATTAATAAGGTGTGTGTGCAATGTGTTTGTCTAGACCATAGGTCATGTGTAGTTTCCCACAGTCACATGCACATCACGTGACTTCAAAGTCTGAAAGATGTAAGGTATGTGCATGAATGCGCCAAGTTAAAAAAGTTTGAAAATATAGTATATCATAACATTGGGCCAAGAACCTTTCTCATGCAGAATTCACTCATAATCATTGCCTCCATTCTGTCACCAACCAATCCCCTTTCTTCCTCATGATGGGTTATGAACCCTGCATCCTATCATCACTCCTCCTGGAATTCCCCTTACCCACAGTGGAATCCCATTTGAAATCCCTTTCCACAGCCAGGAACAAAGTTCTAGCCTCCCATGAACTTGCCAGACAGGTAATGGCTGCTCATACTAGACAATCTTTTATGCCTTTCAAAAAGGGAGACAAGGTTTGGCTTGAGGCCAGGAATTTGAAACAGCTTGTCACCAACCCCAAATTTGCCCCTAAATGAGAAGGACCCTTTGTCATCATCAGAGTCCTATTCCCAATCATCTACTGGCTATGTCTTCCTGTAACCTGGAAAATTCACCCAGTATTTCATGCCTCCCTACTATCCCCTTGCCACAAAAACCCTATCTATGGAAAAAACTTCCCCACTCCCCAACCAGACCTAATTGCTGGAGAAGAGGAATATGAAATCAAAAGGATCATATGACACAAGGGAACTCTGTCACACCGCTCCTATCTCATCCAATGGAAAGGATATTCTATGGAAGATGACTCATGGGTTACTGAACAGGAGTTGAACAATGCCTTGGATATCCTTGCAGATTATAAAAGAGCTTACCACTCTCTCCATTAATTCATCCCCAAATCACCATGTCTATCAACTATGTCCTCACTCCCCTGTCATCCCCTTCTCTCTCCTTGGTCTCTTCTATACCCCCATCCACCACCCTTGACCCTTCCATCCCATCTGTTGTCAATGACTCCTCTCCTCCCATCTCTTGACAAGCCACTCCTGGATGGGGAACCATGGCAGCTCATCCTTGGTCCCCTGCCTTTGCCCCTGTTTCCATTGCCACCATCACTACTGCTATCCTCTTGGTCACTGTCCCCCTCTATGCCCAACATCTTCACGACAACTTTCCTTCTGCAGAAGATATAGCTCATTTAAATTCTTACTTACAAGATCCCCACCTTATTCTTCCTATTAAAAGCCATCTCAACATTGGATCTCCTTTGTATGCCCTCTACAAATCATACCACTAAATCTGCCACCTTCACACCATTACCTAGACCTTCTCCTCCAATGCTGAAACTGCCCTCACCTCCCATGTCATCAAATATATTTGCTAAGAGCTAGAAGCTGCCCTCTTCATTGCCTTCTACCAGTTAGGAATGCTGGAGTTCCTTGAGGACATCAACTGCTACCTTAGAAACCTAGCTGGAGTTTCCCCCCCTCTATCAGACCTTTCCCATCTGGCAACTCCACACCATCGGCCTCTTCCTCCCCCCTCACTATGAATGAGATAGCTATCTTAGAATGAGTTGAAGCCATGTGGACTGGACACAATGGCAGAACACCCCTTCCTCTATCTCATCCGTGATACCATGAGACCTGCCTTCAATGCCATCACCTGGGCCACCATCGTGCCTGATACCTCTATTACCAATGCCCCTCTTGTCTACAGTGGACACCTGGCCATCCTCAATATGGCTGCCCACTTTGGTGTCCACCACCCCCACCTTCACCTTCCACCTCTCCTCAATCTAATCACTCTTGCTCCTCCAACCATTCCTTCCCCCACTCTATCCAGTGCATCCCTGCCCTGCATAACCCTCCTCAACAACCCCCTGCACCTTGTCATCATTGCTTCCCTTTCCCAGTTATTGACAACTCTGATGACATATTCAACAATGAAACAATGGGTAACATGACTGGATCCCCTGTTGGGGGATTTATTGATCTGTAGAAACCATCTCATTGGAGATTTGATTGTAATGAGGGGGTAATGTTACAATTCACCCTACTCTTTTCCTTTGTCTCACTCTCTTACCCTCACCATATCAACATCCTTTCTTATCTTACTTCAATTCATCAGCAGCCAGACTGTTCTAGCCCTATCTGGCATCACTATCCATCCCAACTCAGTTGGTTTCTACTGCCTTCAGGCCCATTCTGTAAACCCTTTCCTCTACCTTCTATTGGGTTCTATCAAATATATTCTTTAACACATTCCATTCTATTCTTCATCATTCTATTCACTTACTCATTGCTGAGGCTACCCAGTATATAAGATTTCACATTCCTGTGTAGTAGACCCCAATCTTGATCTGCTTCACCCACCCTCTCGCTTCCCTTAGTACTACATGTGTAGTACTGGAACCTTTGGATTAGTCTCTGCACTACTACTGAGTGTGCACTGAGACTCCTTAGAACCTCTGTCCTCTTTAGAGTATCCCCTTTGACCCTCTCAACCTTCAGCTTAACTGATCTCAGTCGATCTTAGCAGATCCTTTGTCATTAGTCTTGAGTATGAAGCCTATGCTTGTCTCCATCCAAGCCAAGTGTAACAACATGTTGACAAAAGATGCAGTAGATTTTGTTTCTGTGATGAAGCACAAGGGGAGAATTATCAAGGAGTGCTGGGGTTGAGATTCTTAGAAAGTGGGCTCACTATCTAGACCTTACCCCCAGTGAAAAAAAGGGATATGTGGTTGTATGTTAGGTCATGTAGAAAGAGACAATAGGTGCACATATGGTTGTATTGAGAATGGGTTGCTTCATAGGTTTTTTCATAGTTGTAGATATGTGGACCAAGATCTGTCTATGCATTGCAATTCTCATAGGTTTCCATAGGGCAGACTCACCAGCAGGATAATTTCAGCAAACAGATGCCATTCTATGGCATTTTAGCAGTTACATACAATGCAATGATTCTGATATGCAACCCTATGCATGTCTAGGAGGGGCTGGCTTGATACAAATCCTGCCACCCACCCACCTGCCCCCACCATTCTACTTGTCCTTGTCCTCTAGTGCATTTGCAAGACAGCAATCCTTGCAATAATGTCTGCTGTTCCCTTTGTCCAAATACAATCTGCAACCTATAAAAAGACAAAATCAGATCATGTTAGAGTGAAGGTGAATGTACAGTGCACCAGTTTTGCAGCTTTGTCTTTGTACCACTGTACAGAACTACTATTAGCTGTAGAAAAAATCAAAACTAAGTAATGTGTACTGCTTTTGCCTTGGAACTAAGAATCTCATGGTATGTGTTGAATTCCTCTTTTGATCCATTTGGTTTGAGGTGCTTGAGCCAGTGATGTACACAGAGCATTCTGGTGATGATGTGAGAATACTGCCATCAATACAGTTGGCATCTGGAAAAAAACATATTACTACATAGCACTACATAGCACTATATATGTAGCACAACACTACAGCCACTATATTGCAGCCATCAAATTCGCTCACCTGATCTACTCATTCATTGCTGCTCAGTCTCCTCATGTGCCTCCACATTAACCTTCTCATTAATGTACTTTGAAGGAGCAATACATAGGGTCTTGGGAACTTGCTTGTACAGGATGTATTCACAATCAAGGGTCTCTTCACATGGTGCAATAAGCAAGAACGGACAAAACCCAGAACATCCTCAAAAGCATGCTGATGTCACTGCCTGATCATATAATAAATCAGCCCAGGGAAAAGTGGGATCTGTGTACTGAGAATGAATGTCACTGCATGACACTCCCTGAAACCAAGCGCCTTGATGGCCCAGTGGATACACCTCAAGAAACTCTTGTGGTGCTTGTGGTGGTGGCTGTGGTGGCTGTAGTGTCCATGGTGGGGTGACATTCATGGCCCTCATCACCATCAGGGTGATCAGGATGCTTTCTTGTGCAGCAAGGCTCCACAGAAGTGGCAGGGCCAAAGAGAAGAGAACTCAAAGGGAAATAGATATGTGCGACAGATAGTAGCAGCAACAAAAGACAAAGCAAGTCTACAACTGATAGATGGACCTTGCAACCATCAGTGACCCCAAATGGAATCAAGCATGAGAGGACTCACACTCTCAAGAAGCACAGTGACTTTGGGGGGACAATGATTTGCAGCAGTGGAAGCTTCTTGGTGGGGTGAGTCACAGAGTCACAGGGGGAAGATATATGCCATTCCTTGAGCAAGTCGCTCAGCAGGGATGCTTGATGGTCCATGACCTGGAAGATGGGGAGTGAGAACTAGAGAGCTGGATTTGGATAATTAATACCACCAACAATGACTTCATTGGCGAGCTCACAGATGGAGCATGGCACACTGAAAGCTGCTGAGGCTTGGATGCTGAGCACTCAATATCAAAAATGTGAAAAGAACATACAGGAGACTCTGGCCAAGCGACCAAGGCCTTTGTTCTTGTCCTGAATAGAGAGTTGGAAGCAGATTGCAGGACAGACAATTGGACACACTTGAGCACTGGCAGTGGCCCTGGAAGCATGGCAGATTACAGCAACAGTGGACAATGGCCAACGACTGCCAGTGGACAGAAACCATGGCAGGTTGTGGCAATGGTGGACAATGGCTGACAGCTGCCAGTGGATAGACAGATGGGGGAGTCCATAAACGGTGAGTCCATAGCAGTGGCAATGGGGTTCAGCAAGGATAAGGGAGGAAACATAGATCAGTGGGGGAAGGCATAGGCATGGCAGTGGGAATGTAGTGTGTAACCTGAGCAATGTTGCTGCAAAGTTCAACACATTATGTGTTGCTTTAGGGTTGGCACAACATACCTTCATGTTACACCATTTTCTTGTCTTGCCTCCATTCCCACACTCTCCACATCTCATTGAAAAGCTTTCCTGGCTACATTACCCCATGGATGCCTATTTAGTGCTCTTTATATCACTCAACAAACATAAGTTGAATAACCACAGCTCAAGGATCTGCTTGCAGCCACAATGCTCTAATGGTACCCACAAGCCCAAGACATTGGCAAGATTTGACACAGTCCCAGTTGTAGATCATGCAGAATCACAATAACAAGATAGGCTACATGGTATGTATGTTTATTGTAGGTGCTTTCAAATAGTGTACTGATCCCAAATGCAGGCCTGTGCATGGCTGAAGTCCACATTCTCTTTAAGACATCTTGGCAACTATCCCCATCCACTCACCTACATCCACTGGTTCAAGCCACTTCAGACTTATGACACAAACATCAAGATATTTCACCTCAGCCACTCATCTAGGCAGTGGCTCCCGAACACTGAAGTCTGGTAATGATAGGGTTGCAGCTGATGTTGGTCCATCAGCAAGAGATGTTGATTTGCAGGTTGCTTCATCTCTTGCTCATCCCTTGGGGTGGGCAACATGTTGGCTACAGACTTGGATGTTGGTTTACTTTATTTCATATGTAGTGCTACAGAGTACTACTCCTCAGTGACCTTTGCCACTGACCTTTGTAATCTTGTTGTGCTTGGGTGCTATGTAGTATGCAACATGACCTATATTACTATGGTAGTACTTGGGTATGTGAAATTTACTATGTAGTACCCTGTAGTCAAGGGAGATGTGAAATTTACTACATAGTACTATGTAGTCTACAGAGCTTGGCAGGGTGTACCAGCCTACCTTTTTTTTACAGATGACTTACCAATAATAACAAGAAAAAATACTGTACATACCAACCAGTCTTGTTTGAGGGCAGCCACCAAGAGTTTTTTCCCTTGCTTGTAGTCAGTAGCATACCAGTAACAAGGACCTGGGCATCTTCTATTGCCCCATTTGTGGCAGATAGAACAGAAGTATTAGCAGTGGAGACTTTGGCATCTTCTGTTGGTGCTGCATTGGTGGCAGGTAGAATGGGAGTATCAGTGGTGGAGACTTGGGTGTCTTTTGTTGCCACATTTGTGGCAATTAGAACAGGAGTATCAACAGCACAGACTTTGACATCTTCTGTTGGCACTGCATTGGTGGTGGGTAGAATGGGAGTATCAGTGGTGGAGACTTGGGTGTCTTCTGTTGCCACATTTGTGGCAGTTAGAATAGAAGTATCAACAGCACAGAGTTTGGCATCTTCTGTTGACACTGCATTGGTGGTGGGTAGAATGGGAATATCAGTGGTGGAGACTTGGGTGTCTTCTGTTGCCACATTTGTGGCAGTTAGAATAGAAGTATCAACAGCACAGACTTTGGCATCTTCTGTTGGCACTGCATTGGTGGCAGATAGAATGGAAGTATCAGTGGTGGAGACTTGGGTGTCTTCTGTTGCCACATTTGCAGCAGGTAGAATGGGAGTATTGACAGCATAGACTTGGCCAGCATCTTCTGTCACCATGTCAGTGCTACTTAGCCCTGCTTTTGTGTTTTCCCTTTTCACCTTAGAAAACCTGGTAGGATCCTGTTTGCATTGTTTACATATATATAGAAACTTTACAGTGGGTTCTTGATGACAGTGGTTGGTCTTGCCAGGGTTGTGTGTTCATGAGCAACAGGACAGGTTGTCATGGCTGTCATGGTGAGGGATAGCAACAGTAAAGACAGTTCCATGTCAGAGAGATCACTGTCTACACTTGGGAGCAGTGATGCCATATGAGCTTGAGGTGGCAATGTCAAACAATCCAGGTTGATTACCTTGGAAGCATTAGAGTCCAAGTCAAGAGGAGGGGTGACCTCATAAAGGTTATTGAGATGTGCTGAGCTGCTGTTGCCAGAGACCACTGAGTTGACCACAGCAGTAGGTTCTACATTGGACAATGTACCTTCATGTTTGCTGTGCTTCACTGAATGTTCTCCAATGGCTATAGAACTATCAGTGTCAGTCTCTAGCTTCACCTTCTGTTTCAACATGAGCTTCTCCTCAGACTTGTTTGTGAACCAGGTCTGCTTGTACGATGGATAATGGTCCTTTGCCAACCCATTGATCTTCCATGTGCCTTCACCAAGATTTGTTTCTGGGTGGAACTTGACCATTTCATTGCAGAAGAATGTCTTGAGGTCATGCAACATAGTCTTCCATGTTGTAGTTGTATCAATAGCATTCCTGTGTCAAAAACTATGCCATATATTGTGCATACAGTCAAGAATCTTGGTAATCCAGGTTGCATTGAGCTGTATACCATTCAGATCTTCAAGGAATTGGGTATTGTGGATTTTGTCCATCTGCTTTGAAAGCTGTCCTTCTGCAGATTCATTCCACTGCTTCCACTGACTCTTAGTCCAAAAATGAACAGCTGGATAATCCTCCACTTTGAGCTGAGGTGGAGCTTGGACATTAGATAGAAATGACATTGGTCCAATCATAACATTGACAGAATTGGAGGACTCAGGGGAAGTGGTTGTTGTGTGATGGAGTTGTGAGACTAATATATTGCAGGATTTCCTTTGATTGAAGTGAGTCAGTTGGATTGAATCAACTGAGAAGAACCTAACTGAATAGCAGACCACTCTCCTTGGAGTGTGGCTTTCTCAACTTGTAGCTTTATTACAGTGTCTTGTAGTGTTTGAATTTGTTGAATATACTACATACATGCATATTAAAAGAGGTCTACGCTGAACATACAACACACCTGATTGATTCCAGAGTTGTTATTAGGCCATTGTGCTTGCAGTATCATCAAAAACACATTGCTTGGCTTGAAAGGATCAGAAAATGCATGATTGGAAAACAATTGTTGTGACTGCTGAGAGTGTTCATCAAAAAAGAGTGAATTTGTAGGCAAAGAGAGTGAAATATCAGCAGGCATCATGGACATGTTGAGGCACTGGATATCATGAATGTAGTCAGAAGGAAAGGAGCAAGTGTGGTGTGGGAATTTCCAGGTCCAAGTCACGCTACACTTGTTTATCTAATCAACTACCTACACTCATCATGGCCAGTGCTCCATGCATTATCAACATGGCTGGAGACATCATCTGCCTTGAGGTAGATGGTGTTCACCAAGACTGGAAAACCTATCAATTCAATCTTGACATCAAAACACCTGGTAAAAAGGTAGGTTTTCATTTTGACTCTTGAGGCAGATTTTACACACAACATCAAGATATTTGCACTCCAGATCAAACAGGATCCTGAAAGAAAGCAGTCCATAGAGGCTGTGAAGGACAATGATAGCAATAACGAAATTCAGAACAAGTACATAAGTAGTACTGTCTACAAACCATATGCTAACCCCACGTCATACTAGCAGTGTCAGGGCAACAGAGTGCCATATCCTAGAGTCCAGAAAATGTACAATCAATCCATCTCCAGATTCAAACAGGATTTATAGCTACTTTATACCCCATCACATGTATGCATATACTGTTCGTCCAATCACAGGTGCATGCAAGACAGTCAAAGAGGCCTTGGGGAGGTTGAAGAAATGTTTCCATACTTGTTAGTATCCTTTCTTGCAGATTGTACTATATTACATGTGCATGAATCGATGGAGAAGTGTGTTTTCTAAATTGCATACATATGTTATGATCAGAATAAGCAATCAACATATTAAAGTATATCATTGTCATCATCATTCTCAAAATCAAAATGTGCAAGTTGCATACCTGTCTTCTCTACAAGAAAATAATGGTCTGAAAAAACACCAGGGTGAGAATGTGGAATCATTGCCATGACTGACTGGATTGAGTTGATCTCAACAACACACAAACCTTCCAGCCCAAGTTTTGTGCATGAAACAAGAGCTCTGTGTGATTGTGTAAGGAGATCCTCATCTGGCAGCAAATATAATGTGACAACAGCAATGTCTTTGAAATGAACAGGAGCATCTGGCATCATGTTTAAATCTTTGATGACATGGGCAAAGTAGTGTACTTCAGCAAGTTGAGATTTGTTGTTGAAATTGAACTTTATATTGTCAGTAGCATATACATATAATGATGACTTGTTGTCTTACCTTTACATTTCATGCCCTTTGTACTTGTCCCTCTGGTTTGTCTGATTCAACATATACAGATTGAGCTGTCTGCCTGTTTGATAGATGAAGGCAGCCCCAACAGCAGACTTTCTGGATGGTGGGTTGTCAAAGATAGGTTGCAATGGCCTTCAACATGAGGAATGCTGATAGCATATGCATTGTGTTTGGGAAGTAATACATAGCCATTTCCAATATCAACACTACTGCATGTGAGAGTCAAAGGTGAGTCATCAAGGGATGGAATTATAGCCTTTAGAACATTGACTTGACATCATTGAATCCCCTGTTGGGCAAGATTTGAAAATGGATCTAAAGGCTGTTGGATTTCCCATATGAGATTATCAATTGTTTCTTCCATAGTCCATTGTGAGGATGAGATAGGTGAACCAATTCATGTGGCTTTGGAAGCAAGGTGGCAAGTGAGATGGATACAAGGTTGGACGAAGTGGATTTGATCAGCTCAGCACTGGTAGAATAGTAGCTTGTACTCATGTTCCCATTCTTTGAAGAGGTGGTGGGCTTTTTGAAGCTGAGTTGAGTTGATCAAATACTGGCTTATTATGCAAATGTTACAAAACATGATCTTTTCAAACTTTTACTACAGACACTTTAGACACTTTACCCATACACTTTACCTCACCTTTAACTTAGCAATTGCACCTACCTTAGAACCTTTCACTTTTGAAGTCATGTAACAATGTGCACATGATCCTGGGAAACCACACATGACCAGAGATCTAGACAAACACATGCATACACACCTTCTTAATTTCTGCCCTTTATTCCCACCATCACTCTTCTATTTAATCTCCACTCCTTCTTCCTTCTTTCATTTATCAAGTCAAATGCTGTGGTCCTTGAACTCCATTTTTAACCTTATCCCTCCCCTTCTCTTCTTATTTTAATTACTGTCACCCATATCAACAGATCTCATCAAGATCTCATCTTAATTACAATCTCTCCATTTATCTATAGATGCATCTTCTCACTTCACCTCTATCCCACAATGCACCTCTTTTCTTTCATATATCTATATAAAGCTATATTCCTTTCTCTCATGAACACTTTCTTTATATATCTATACTTAGTAACTATTCCATGAAGCCCCCTTGAACTTCTCACCATCATTCCTTCACCCCCACATTCCCTTCTTTCATCTACTTTTATTTAAAAGTAGTTCCCATGGACCCTATAGTCCATGCACCTCTCTGTAACTTATAAGTAGTCACAGTTGACTGAGGTACCCTCAGTCTAATCCATTTGTCTCTTGCAGCCTATGTTCCTGCGAGATGATTAAGGAAGGCTGTTATGCTTATTTCCTTTCTTGGTTCCTATGGTTATAGTAGAAAATAGGTAAGTTCAAGACATCAACTTTGATCTGGTCGTCAAGTCCTTTTGCCTCCAACATCAACCCCCTCCTCCTGAAGTACATGACTCATGTCCTTGCAAGATTACTGAAGACCTCCAATCATCCTCACTCGCCTATCAACTACTCTCTTGCTTTATTCTATATTGTCTAACTTCATTTTTACCTTCTTGCTTCCATCTATTTGCTGTGGCATTTAGCTTTTGGTGTAGAGTCTTGTCAAGTCCCACCAGTGTTTGCTTGAGTCATCTCACAACAGTGAAGACCAACAACAAACTTGCAGAAGTTCTGCCAAACATTGGTGGGGAGAATTCCATATACATAGGAGCATGGAACAGAGGCCATACAACCAAGTGATGTATTCAGTACATTTGTACCATGAGTTTGTGTGGAGACTAGGATCACATGGTGCACAATCAAATGAGCCAGGAAGGTATGGCTTGCAGTTGGCAACTGCTTGGCCATGCTGTGTCCAAGCTGCATTACTTTTAAGAACAGCCCAGAACCATGTGGAAGCATCATTGGAGTGAGCACAGTCCATTTTTCCCTGAAAAAGATCGAACCAAAGTGGTGACATGTTTGCTCCAGTGAGACACATCAGCTCAGAGGAGAAACTCTCTGGGATACCCAGGACAAGAGTGGGCTGTAGCCCAAGAAGTATGCTTGGACCAACTATCCCCATCTCTAGGTGATGAGACTGGAATTGAGCTTGTAAGTTGGACTCAAGGACATATCAAAAATGTTCAACATAATCTGCTGATATGCTTGTTTTGATATCTTCTGGATCTACATTAGCATGATTGAATCCAGGCACATCATAGTTATCTGGCTTGAGTAGAACCAGGTAGTATTGTGAGCCACCAGGTTTTCACCAACCTGTGAGAGGGCACAGCATGCAACAGCCACATTTGCCTGAGTGACCAACAAAGTTACTGTGCATTGTGAGGCCAGGTCTGTCACCACAATCCAAGAAGAAATATAATCACAAGTCAAATACACAATCCTGAGCAGCATTCCAAATGCAAAGATCCTCCTGTTGTAGAGCCAAGAGGTGGTGAAATCCAGGATAGAGGAATGACTCAACAAATCATGGCTTTTTTGGTCCAGGAATGATTGTGCCAAGGAGGACAAACTGCTTCTTGTAGCAATAATTGGGTGAGAGGTTGAGGATTACCCACATGCATATCCAACAGTCTGATTCTTTGCTTTCAAAAAGCTGTGCACTATTGATTGAAAACATAAGAAGCATGTCATCTAGCCCAATACTACCCCCTTGAACTCCTGCAAGGTAGGCTTGTCCACAGAACATGTCATTGTAGTTCTTCATGAATCTGTCATTTTGCTCAAGTTCATCAAAGAGCTCTTTGGTGCATTGGGCATGGTAACACATCTTCCAAGCTGTATCTGGATGGCACCACATTGCCTGAAGCTGGGAACTAAGGGGAATGGTGTTGAAAAGGGCCCAGGGAACATTCTTCTGGTGAATAACCTCAAATCATGGTTGACAACAATAGGGACACTCCTGGAGATGTAGATACAGTCCAGTATATGTGAGACAGGAGTTGATACACATCTCATTTACAAGTGGTGTCACTCCAGTCATCTCAACAAGGAGTTGTTTGACATGATAGAGTGTTGGTAATGAAGAGTCTGGAAAATGCTTGTGAATTGAGTTGCAGATTTTGTTGTAAGCATCCTCCAAGGAGTGTTCAAGTGTGAGGAAATTTTTGAGTGCAAGTTGGATGTCAGGATTCTCAATCTGAAGTTGGTATGTTGGTGGATCACACAGCCATTCAAGAGCAGTTCCAATAAGTCCTTGTCTGTCATCTAGTGATGCATTGCAGAGACCAATGACAAACAACATCTCACAAATGTGATTGTCATGTTTAGCCATCTGGAGAAGTTCTTCCAGGTCAAGAGTTGCAAGAGGACTGAGGTTATGGCGATCCTGCAGTTGTGGGATGTCCTGATTAGAAGTGGGAGAGGGTGTGTGTGTAGGGCTAGGTGTTTGATTGGAATGAGCTGGCAAAGGAAGAAGAAGATCTTCAAAGTCATTTTGAACAGGCAAGGGGGTCCAAGATGGTAAATGAGGAGGTGAAAGACTTGGGATCTAAATGCAGACATTCAGGCTAATACCACATGAACTTACTGAATCAGAAACAAATATAATGAGCCTGCTGGCTTGAGGGCAAGTGAGAATCATGTTCATCCTCTGTGGGTCTCTTTGTCCTGATAAGAGGGGGATCAGAGTTTGATCCACTTGGAACATTCAAGAAGGTTCTAAATGCTTCTGAGCAGCCAGCAAAATGAATTGCAACCTTTTTGTCCTCATCAGCCTCATGTAGATGGTAATTCCAGGTGTTTGCTGTGTTCAATTGTTGTCACTGACCTTTGCAATACTTCTGACATACACACCAGAATTCTTGGGCAGTGGATGGTATGATCGTGATCCATGTTGTGAGACTTGCATGGAATGTGCACAATGATGGACAAACAGTGGACTGATGGATATGTCATGATATGTATATGATGGACAAACTAGATGAACAGTTGACGAACAGGGACATTCATGCTATGGTAGTACATTGAGTGCATCAGTGTGGGGAAATATCAAGCTATCCCACAATTCCATATGCCTCATGGGTGCCACATTGGTAAACATAGCCAGTCATCGAAACACATATCCCTCTTTTTCACTGGGCCTCACCAGTCACCTCCAAAAGATCACCCCACCTCATGGCAGCACTGATGCCAAGCTTTAGACAACAACAGTTACCTTGCTGGTAGCAAGGTCATATGATGCAGTTTTCATCTGCCAATAATCAACACTCACAAATACCCCCTATTTTCAGTTGAAAGTGACAGTAGTTTCATCACAAGTCACAGTACAATTTGAATGGTGGATTGTAGCTAACCAAATGCTTCATGTTACATGGTTCAAACACCTTTGAGAGTGACTGTATCCTCCTTACAAGTCCCACTACAACTATTGAACACTTTGGAGAGTAGCTTGCAGTCAATCGGCTTCTTCGACAGTGTAGTCGAGAACACTGTCTGGTACTGCACTAGAGGGGGGTTCAATCAAAATCAGTTGCATCTTCTTCTAGCAAGGTCTGTGTTGGCACAGCCAACCCTAGTAATTACGTAAATATCTGATTTGCCCGCTTGAAGGTTAGCCGATAGGTTACAAAATTCCCAGCTCCCAACCTTCGCTGCCGCCCCGTATACTCCGTGCTGACTCCGCGGACGATTCCGTCGCACTGGCACGAAACGTTTGAATTCATGCTCGTCGCATTCTCTCAGTTATCTGATCACTGGTGGTGGATTCGTCCAAGTTCAGCTAGGAGGCCCTTCCACTTCTCCAAGAGGCCAGTGCACCTTAGAAGCAACTTGTACAGTCGGTCGTCGAACAAGGTGCACCTTAACAGATATTGCCATGGCGGTATTTTTGTTGTTTGACGTTTGTTGCGATGCTTGTAGTGCTGTTGGCGACCATTGTACGAATACCCTGAAATGGCCCCAAACTGGGCTGTAGCCTGAACAGGCGAGAAGTTGTTCCATCTTAATCCTGCCTTCTTTCGGGGTCTCATTGTGGGTGCAGTCCTGTGCCGAGCACTGCGAGCGCTGAAGGGGAGACATGACCATACGACTCGCTATATCTGACTCGCCATATCTGTAGCAGCTCCGTGCCTCACCCAAGTTCTCTGTGTTTGGACCTAGTCGAATTTAGGACGAATTCTTCGCCACAGCTCAACGAATATAAGGACAGAGCCTAATACATGTGTTCTACTCCTTCCTCTTTCCATCAACGCCACACCGTCTAACTCCAACCCATTCTCAACGTTTATCGCCCGAATGTCTCACTCTGTCCTTGGCCGTAGGGACCTTCGTACATTGGAATATATCGTTACGCACGTCTTCTTTCCTCTCAAGCTTCCCGATGGGGATGACCACAGTATCCGCAACAATTGTTTCCTCGCTGAAGCAATTGATTCTGCTGCACGAATCTACTCTAATCACACCGCAATACCCCTGGCTCAGTGGCATCGCATCTCAAGAATGTTGGACAATCTGCAGGCCACTGTTCAGTTTCAGAGCCTGGACCGGGTCCGCACTATATCCCAGCTCAGCAGCATGAACGTGGGAGGTAAGTTTTCGAACCTCCACAGTGTCCTAGAAACTCACGAGGTATAGATGTGCTCGCATTCCTTATCCGAGCTCAAAATGCGGTGGTCATCTTCAGGAAGCAGAGAGATGTCACCATCTTCGAGTCATTCGAGGCATCCCCCGAGGCTAAGGATGTGATGGCCACACAAGGAAAGCTCATCTGCTCGTATCCTGGGCCGGCAATCGAGATCCCCAACTTCGTGTTTGAAGACGAGAGCTTTCTCTCCGAACTAGTCAATTTCCTCGTTCACATGGACAACGATGTCCTCGATGCCGCCCCCAAACGTCGAAAAGCGCGGTCCACTGTCATCGAAACCCGGGACACCACCCACCCTCGTTATATCACCGAGTTGCTTACTGGCATCTTGAGAGGTGTCGGTGGCCCTGCCGACATCGTTCGCATTAGCAAACGTGTGGGTGATGACGTCGTGTG
>JBBPQN010000480.1:0-15498 GCA_038092575.1 Boletus subluridellus
CTGAGTCTAAAAGATATAATGGGATAGCCCTTAGCCTGTGGGCTCCCATTGGTAGATAAATCATTGTATGATCTACCATAAAAGGTGTCAACCCTGTACCCTGACAGGTGATGTGGGAAACCCTTGTACCCTGGGTCAAGGGTTTACCATATCTGTTGTAGTCAGAAGACTGCCAAGGATATTAGTAATGATGTAGTAAGAATACTGCCATCTAGACCTGGGTTGAGGGTATGAAGTCATAGGTATGACGTCATTGGTCTAGGCGTATGACGTATGAGTCTAGCCTGTGTCACATGTCAAATGATCATGTGCAACCAAAGAATATGAGTAGTGTAATGAAAGGATAATATGGTATGAAGAAATATAATTGAAATAAACCATATTTCCAACATAATCATGACGAGTTTAGATTTCCATACCACATAACAGCGGTAGAGCTGCGGTGGAGTTAGCGGATGATGTTGATCTAGATGCAGTGAAGCTCACAATGACACCGTCCCCTAGTAGCGTCTGCGCAGTATACACATAGTTGTTGCACACAAACGTCCATTGCGAGATGTCTGAAAAATACCCAACAGGACCTCCCTGGAAGGTGTTCCGGAGGAGTACAAAACCCTCCATAATTCTCATGATATGGATCACAATGTGCTGTATACCCCCCAGAAATTAATCTCTGTCCGATGATTATGCAGGATAACGAGAAGAAACACGTACCATCATACTAAACAGCAGCAACAAGCATGCTACCATAAGCATCTTATGGTTTATTTGGTGAGTGGACTGTTGGGACGACAGTGTCCAGATCGTTCCTTCGAACAGCGGCAACGAGAAGCCTTACCCTACAAGTGTTCAGTATGCTTTGCCCACCATCCATCATTGACGAATTTTACCATACAACAATCCTTTGAGTACCATGGACAAGAGTTCTGCATCAGCCAGAGGGATGTCAGTGGGGCAGATTGGTCATTTGCAGGGGTCACAAGCCAGAAGGCGAGAGCGGAGGGACTCGGAAGGGGTAGCCTGCCGGAACCATATGCAGTAAGTCGCAGCTCACTTACTGATTCTGCCTACAACGTCAGACCAACTCATTAACGCAAGGTGGGGACAGTCTCCTTCGCCCTCAACCTTGCCCTTGTCCTGACCCATCCTCCCCACTCTGCAATGGCACAATGCCCTGGCCTCAGCCTCAGCTTCCCCTCTTGTCCCCCCCCACTCAGACTCAGCAACAGTACAATGCACACGCAATTGCGTGCGTCGTGCTGTCGCTGAGCCTGAGCCTGGTCCTCAACCTCAACCTCTCGCCCTCACCTCAACCTCGTCCTCTTGACCTTGTCCCGGGCCTCCGAGTCAAGCTCAGCATGCAGAAGCGACAGCACAATGTGCGCAATTGTGCGCGTTGTGCTGTTGCTCCTGCATGGTACTCCCTTGAGTCTCATCCTCGTCCTTGTCCTCGACTTCGACCTTGACCTTGCCCTGGTCCTGGTCCTTGCTCCACCCTCATCTTCATCCTCACCCACCCTCCCTGTTCAGCGACTACATGTCGTGCACTGTCACTCCCAAGAGCATGGAGAAGCAACCGTACAACATGCGCAATTGCGTGCATTGTGTGGTCGCTTCTCTCGCCCTTGGTGCTGCTCCTCTTGCACACCTTCCTCTCACCATCGCCCTCGCCCTCGGTGGCTCACCGTTCAAGTTGCCCTGTGACCAACAGGTATACCTGTGCTGTTTCGTATCGATGATGACGCTAACTGTCCACTCTATGTACGTATCATTCTAATACAGTTCGTTTTGCTTCCTTCTCGCTACCTGTCTCCCCTATTTTCCTTGTCCAGTGTCCAATTGGTACCATACACATATCAAGACAATATATACACACATCTTTTTGACCTTAGTGAAATTTCGCTCCTCGAGGCACAGCCACACGTGCACATCATCTGACACTGAAAGGTTGCTTTGGTGAGGGCGTTGGGAAAATCGGATTTCGGTCCTGTGTGCACCATCTGCATCATGTGCGCCTGCATGCGTCACACGTGACACATAGGGATGGGTGGTAGGCAGCCGCAGTAGTAGCACATCTTACCAGCCAACAATGGCTACACTTGCTACCGTCCAGGATGTGCTATCAAGCCATCCAGTCATGTCGCAAGTCACCATCCAGCAGGTCGCCACCTTCATCCACCTTGCTAGTCACCTCAGACGAGACATCCTTCTGGTTCAGCCTGCCGCCCAACCTGAGGACGAACCCCCAATGTATCTCTCTGATGGGATTCATGGCTTTCTTGCTGAAGCATGTGACTTGTCTGACGAGCAAGTCTCAATACTCTGGCCTCTGTTGAAGTTCGATGTGTGGCATGGACGGCCTATGGAGAAGCACACCCTTTTTGAGCAGTATGGACTCACTCATGGTGTTCGTACGTCGTCAATCCATCACCACACTCCGTGTTCCCTAAGTCAGTGCATAGTACCTGCTGCACTCTTTCCTCCTCGTCATACTTGCAAAAATGACACCTGCCAGCGTATACTAAAGGGTCAACTACTCACCAAGGCCGAGCAATGTGATGCCATACTCTACATGCTTGATCATGGTCCTGTGGCCACCAAACATGTCCATTTGCAGTGTGAACGTAAGTACTACCTCCCGTCGTCATGTAAAAGTGCTCACTTGCCTTGCAAGACTGCAAGATAACGTACCAGCTAAACTTCTATGTCGAGGGGCAGCACCACTACTACTACAACACAATGCCCGACATCATTCAAGTTTCCAGTCATGTGTTCCTTGAGAAGCGGGTAATTGATCTATTTGACAATCTTGCCAATCTCTCCTGGTGCGTATTTGTTCCACATGTTGTAATGGCTCTGATTATTCTCATTGTAGGACATCCTTCATGAACTGCGCACGTCTCTACAACACAACATTTGGTCAAAAGATCGCGCCGACATCAGTCAATGGCCCAAGATTTGCCACCGGTCTAACGCAGCAAAATGTCTGGGATGGTTTCATCATCAAGGCCCTCCTCCTCGACTCGACCTGCCGTCAATCAATGCTTGTCGTTCCTAAAGGGGAGCAGAAGGACCGATTTACACAAGCTCTCAAGGAGCACAACCTCCGCATTCAATTGTATGGACAACCAGAACTCAAGCACTACTGCAACAAGTGCACGCGTTTCTACAAAGATTCCAATGGCATAGGTATGACTCACATCCTCTCGTTCACACCCACACGCTGACCCTGGTTCACAAGTTACTCATAAGGTATCTGTCGTTGTCATCGACGGTGTCACAGTTGGCCATCCCTGCTGCGCCTCGCCAAGATGTCAGATTCCCCTCTCAAGCAATTGCGATCGTTTCTGTCCACAGCACACGCCTTCTCATAGCTCTATTTGCGCCATTGTTGATTGTGCAGCTGCCATTGCTGCGACCCCCGAGCTCCCCGACAGCATGACCTGTGCATTGGCTGAACACAAGGCTGTCGAAACTACCCATCGCCTTCATGGTCAGTCTCAGTTCCAGCTGCGCATGCGCTTGCAGCGCGCACAAATTGCTCATCCCAATGATGCTGTTGCTGAGGAGGTCGACGACTCCAGTGCCATTGCTGACGATGAACATGAGGATGAATACAAGATCACCGGTGATGTCGCTATTGAATATCTAAGTACTCAGTGGTTGGGAAACCAGCTGAGCTTACCTATTGAATATCTAAGTACTGTAAGTAGTCAGTACTAATAACAGGTAGCTCTAATGTTAGTGTACTCACCTCAGTGGTTGGGAAACCAGCTGAGGTGTAACAAGGTACTACAACCGAAAATACTAGTGTAGCTTATGTAAGCTATTCTCATGTTTGTAAACTCCAACAGTCGCCCCATTACCATCCCCCACGTCGAATGAACCCCATCAGCCCAACCCCAAGCTGTGCACGCAATTTGGGCGGAGGTGTACTCACAACAAAGAGCTCTTTGTTGCACCATATGGAATGATCCTTGCACAAGAAACCTTTTTCCATGCTGAGGGAGTTGCAAGCATCATTGTATGTCCCCCCTCTTACATTACTTTGGCATTGCTACTACGTCTAAGCCTCGTGTAGGAAATGATTAAACGCATTTACCACACCAGAGGAAGTTTCAAGCCTAACCATATTTTTTTTGATAACAACTGCACCCTTTCGAAGATGGTCCGCAATGACATTTTTTTTCAGGACGTTGGGCTGTCTGTGGATGTTTTCCACTTCAAATGCAAGCATGCCATTACCGATGAATGGTGTCAACTCAATTGCAATCCTGAGGCATTTCCTGAACTCCATGGCGAGAGAGATGAGGGGTGGTTCTTCAACTCATCTGTTGCAGAACAAACCAATGTATGGATTGGAGGTTATCATGCGATCTGCCAGGAGATGCTCGCAGAGAGATACTGCTTTTTTTTGGATGAGATGATTATGAGGTGCAATGAGATGACGAAACACAAGCTACAGCACGAAGAGCCAGGCTATTGGCCATAGTTACATGTAATATCTACTGCCACCCGATGAGATGATCATGAGACGCAACGAGAAGATGAAATGGAAGCTCTGGTCAGCCAATCATTTTCGTCATCGCTATCGCTATCCATCTCTGTCCATCTTCATCTCCGTCTGTGTCCGTCTCTGTCTGCTGTCTCTTTGTCTCTCCGTGTCTGTCTGTGTCTGTCTCTTTGTCTCTCCATCTGGCTTTCTCTCTTTCTCCCTGTCTCCATGCGCGAACATCCATCTGTGTCCATTTCTGTCCTATCTTTCCTTCACCAGCCTTATCTCTGTCCATCTCTGCCTGCCTCCATGTGGGGACATCCACAATTGTCTGTCTCTGTCTGTCTCCTGTCGTCCCATCTACAGCTGTCTCTGTCCGTCTCTGTCTATCTTTGCTCTGCCAAACTTATCTCTCACTGTCTCTGTCTGCCCGTCTCTTCTCTTGTCCGTGGCGCCGGTCTGCTATGTCTGTCTCTGTCTGTCTTTGCTTCACCAGACTTATCTCTTGCCATCTGCAGCTGTCTGCAGCCATCTGTGGCCGTCTCTGTCCATCTCCATGCGCAAACTCAGACATCCACATCTCTGTGTCTCTGTCTTCTGTTGTCCAGCGGCATGCCGGTCTTTTTCTGTCTGTTTTTGCTATGCCAGACAAAGACGGCAATTTGCACACAGGCATTTGTTGCAAGGAGTTTGCATGACGCTTTACTACGTCATCGGAGTGTGGCTGTATATCAACACGCATTGCCAGCCTGCGACTCCACCCCCCTCCTTGTTTCCCTCCTTCCATCACATCCATCTTTCCTCGATTCACCCGCACGCCGGCCTGGGACCACGTCTGCGCAAACCCACAGTCAGGTACGACAGTCAATCACTTATGCTACACAGTATGTACTGCGTTCCTTCCTCCGCTTCTCTCTGATGGTCCCTGCAGTGTGATGCACGGTGGTTACAACATCGTCGCCTGCCCGCGGGTTGGCCAATTTGTCACTATGCAACTAACACTAGACCAACCAGTATGTGCAGTGATTTAATTTCAAAGGGCTGAACTCAGCGCTCATTAGTCTTTTTTTCAGTACGCGTGTTTTCAGCCAGTCGTCACCTTCCAAGCAACGTCTTCAAGTTACCCACAACTCTTATTCATTGTATTCAAGTTCATCTATTCCCCTTGGATGGCGCCTGCTTTCTCGAAGCCCACCTACACGCCCAAATGCTGTTGTTGTGGCCGACCCCTCGAGTGGATATTGTGTACTACCAATAAAAATGGCAATCAAGGATGCTGGTATTCAGTGGTAAGCCCATTCAACGCTCCATGCTTGTCATTGGCTTGAGATCGCCACAGTGCAACAACCCAGCCAGCGGAACCCGGACTGAGAACTGCAATCATTTCTCATGGGGGTCGCCAAAGTCCACTCCAAATACATCACCTGAACTGGGCTCACAAAGAATACTCCCTCCTAGCGGCTCCAATGTTGCTGATGCCATCTTGCGCACCTGCTGTGCAAAACCTGGATGCAGCCACACGCATGTGCACCAGCGTTGTGCACGCTGCTATTGTCACGAGCATTGTGTTGAAGAAGGTGGATGCGAGGTGCGAAGCCATACCACCTATGCAGTCGATCAGTCGATCACAAGGACGCAAGAGAGCCATGCCGAAGAGAGCCACACCATGGGGGTCTCCGAAGGGATCGCCTCTGAGGATATCCAGACTGCGTTCCTTCCCTCTTCGGTGACAGGTCTCCCTGGTGCAAGTTTTCCTTCCATTCCTTCCAATAACTCTCTACGTGGTCATGGTGATTCTGAAGAACAAGGCATTGTCAATGCCAGGCAACTTGAGCCAGCAAAGAGGGCTGCAAGACCGCCATCAGACTCAGTGCCCCACGTGCATTACGCATCCCAGATTGAGCCTATTTTCACTGAGCTACATGCCAAGGAACAGGTGCACCAGGAACAGCAATGACAAGCAGACGCAGCTCAAAAGGAGAGTATTCGGCACACAAAGAATTGTGTGGTTGTTTATGCTTGGCACAAGGTATGTGGAATATGCCATTCAATTCATACCAACTGACGTGGCGATTAGGATCACCCTGAACCAGTCTCTTGTGAATTTCAAGAGGGTTTCACACTGCCCCATTTTCGACTCACACCTGCATTCGTGGCTAAACTCGAACTGCCGCCGTTTGACGACACCCCCTCACGGATTATGTACTTCAATTCAGTGGAACAATGCTGGGTGAAGGCACTGCGAGATCATCAAATCACTCTGGCACCCAATGAATACTGCATTTTTCTCAAGGATTCTACTGTCATCAACTGTCCACATTTTGACAAGCTCTGTCAGCAATCTAAGCCAGCTAATCTGCGCAACAACCTTGCTGGTGAAAGGGCATCAGTGCACAATGCGGTTCAGTGTTCAATGCTGACAGCAATGACTGCTACCACTGCTACTTTGAAGATGAGCCGGGCTGTCTCAACACCCTCGGCATTGGGCATCGTGCTAGACATATCATCTGACGATGAGGACACGAGGCACTGTGCGGCCTTGCCTGAGCACTCGCAACCGACGAGCTCACAAGTCCCCGAGGGATGGACGTCGTCTTTCCACCATGCTTCCCACTCTTCTCAATCTTCACAGATGGCTTGGACACCGTCTGCCCCCCTTCCTGCCCAGACATCATCTCCCCACCACTCTTCCCACTCTTCCCAATCTTTGCAGATGTCTTGGATGCCATCTCCCCCCCTTCCCGCCCAGACGTTGTCTCCCCGCTACTCTTCCCACTCTTTCCACTCTTCCCACTCTTCACAGATGGCATGGACGCCATCTCCCCCCCTTTCCGCCCACTCTTCGCCATCACAAGGCCAATCTTTGCAGGCGTCATCACCATTCCACTCTGTGCCGTCACAGACGCATTCAACACTCACGATGGGCGGCTTGTCTTTCGCATCCATGCCTGACATATCACTACCGACAACTGCTGTCGATGACCTTGGGGAACCTCGCCAGTGGCCCAGTGACTTTTATGCTGTGGAGATCCATTGTTATGATCTCGCCTTCATTTCCTCTTTCCTTCACTCGATCCTAACCCAATCTACTTATGTAATCCCCGATTAGATCTTGATCTGGATCTCCCGATCCAATCTCCCGATCTCATCTTCCATTCTACCCGATTAGATCTAATGCTTCTCTTCTCTTCCATTCCCCATGCTGCTAACACGTTCCCTCCCACCTCCTATCTCTTTATTCTCCGCTCATTCCCTTCTCTCCTTCTCTGCCGTATTTAGTATTAGCTCGTACACGCTTACCCTAAAGTACCTGGTCCGTGCACGTACATAGCTAGTATAAATACAGCGACAAGAGATCGGAACTCCCCAGTTCTTATCTCTTCGTCTTTGACCTAAGTCAGACCTGAGTTCACTCCTAGACAGTATCCAACCCTCGCCTGGTGACTCATTGCTGAGTACCGTGTCTTCAGAAGTAAGGTCAACCGCTTGGTCGCCATACCAAGTACGATCCTACTGGAGTCTAGATCATCACATCCTTAGTGAAGGATCCAATCCGCTGAGAGCTTCCCCTTATCCCCTTCCTTCATCGCTTACCTTTCCCCTTCCCTATCCCCTTTCTCTTTTGTTGCTAGAGGCAGTGTTGCCGATACCTAGTCCTTCGGCATCTGCCTAGACAGGATCGTAACATCCATGCAGGTTTTGTTGAGATTGACAGACGAAAAAAGGTGCGACATGAGACAGTGGGCAAGATATTCAAGGAAGTGTTTGGAGTTGAGTATGTCACTGGTACATACTATGATCACCGTGCGCGCTGGAACAATGCGCTGCAGAGTGCACAGGATGCTGCCTGCCAAGCTGGTCGGAGCAATGGTGGTCTTTACAGCAAATTCATGAAAGGTAATCCTGCAAAGCATGCCGAGCAAAAGGCAGCAAGAAAACGCTACGTCAGGGCTGTTGCATTACAAGAGGATACAACTTGAGATGCATTTTCTAGTCTCCTGCATACATGGATTACTTCTCTATACCGTTGGGACTGTACTCTTCATGTTCCTCCTTGTTGTGTTAGGTTAGGTTATCGCTTTGATAGTATGTGACTGTTATAGGTAGTTAGGAATCTAGCATACATCCACAGACAGATGGCAGGACGGAGTAACAAGTGACCACCTTGGGAATGCAATATGTATGACAACGCACCCTTGATGCAAGGAATGATATTTACACATTTCATTCTGGATAGTACGGAGCTCGAGTTTTTGGTTGATACCAAATGTCTGTTGTACCCTTTTTAGTTTCATGTTGTATTGTATTGTAACGCTTCATATCGTATCATTATCATCGGTGGATGAGTACGGATGCTATTAGGTGTCAGAAGATTGTTGTATAAAGAGTTGCATGAGTACTATGACTGCGGTACTCTTGGAAATGCATGACAACGCACGTAGAAGTTACAGCAAGGTGTTGATGAGCAGATCTGGGCGGTTGGACAGAGGTGGCAGGACTCAGACAGATAGCAGACAGATGCGGATGCAGCCAAATGGTGGCAGGCAAATCCAGGCGGATGTGCACACACAGAATCACACAGATATGTGCGGAATCAGACAAATGGTTGGTAGACAGAGCCGGGTGGTGATGTGCAGAATCAGACAGACGGTTGGTGGACAGAGTCGGGTGGTGACGTGCGGAATCAGAGAGACAGTTCCGGGTGGACAGAGTCGGATGGTGACATGCGGAATCAGACAGACAGTTCCAGATGGACAGAGTCGGATGGTGACATGTGGAATGAGACAGATAGTAGGAATTGTGTGGATACAAATACGAGACAATGTTAAGAAGGTAGTATATACATAATGGGGAGAAGGGGAGTTTCAGAGGCATAGATGTGGTGAAGAATGGGCGGTAGGAGAGAGAAAGGAAGACTATGCACGAGGAGGACGCTCTGCCTTGGCCATAAATGCTACCCATGTCGCATCCTTGTGGTGACCTCGCGATATCAATCGCCGACGAAGCGCAAGGTTAGGTGGGTGCTCCCAAACGCGACGGTTGTCATAGAAGGTGGAAGAGGTGAATTTAACGCCAAAGATGCGCTGAAAAACTTTACCGACACCCCTGTGGGTAGCAGCGGCCTCGCTGCACCGCTCAAAACCCTCCGCAATTTCAGAGACATAGAAGTCAACTGGCCATTGGCATACACTCTCAACTTCGATGGCATTATCCTTGGAGTGGCCTTGCGTAAGTAGATTGCCCGTGCTTGCTTCATCAACAGTGGAGTCTGTGGACTCAGAGGGTGAGGAAGATGAGGTACTATGATCCGGCGAGGAGAGAGAAAGATGGCGACACCGTTTATAGGGAATAATGATTGAGGAGGAGTCTGAGTGGCTGGTGGAAGAAGTAGAGTGTGAGGCTGATGAGGGGCTGGCATCGGGCAAAGAGGAGAGAGAGTGGCAGGAGTGATGTGGACGCTTAGAGGGCACTACAATGGCAGAAGATTCTGCGTCACTAGTAGAGGAATTGACGGGTGAGACAGATGGTGATCGAGCACGTTGCTTTCCCTTGACCCTCTGTGCGAGCATGTTGTCTTGGTCGGGCACATGGCCATTGTCAGACGGCAGCGGAGATTGTTGTGCATCGAAAGGAGGGGTGGGATGACGGAAGAAGTGGTTGGAGTCATAAGGGTCTGTGCTGAGGGGGCGTTGCGAGAGAGAGCGGCGAGGGGAGTGGGTGTCATGGTTGGCCGGTATATTGAGACAGGAGATGAATCGCTGGAAGGGTTGTTCGAAGTTGAGGCAGCGGTCAACGGCAGCAGCCTTGACGAACAGGACCAGATCGTCGATATCTGAAAGCTTGAGGGAATGATTGGCATCAATGCTGACCCAATCACCATGAAGATGGGAGTAATACTGGATGTTGGCATCTGACAAACCAAGGCGGCGAAGGACAACGTGCGTGAAAGTAAAGTTAGGGAAAGAAAAACCATGCTGAAACTGGTAGAGCGCTGGCCGAGAGTTGTCCTATGATAACTGTTAGTGAACGGCGAAGGTGCGGAAGGAGGTCCCTTACCGTTTTCCACACGTATATGGTGACTGTATGCTTGATGTCAGCTGCAACATTTGCAATGTCTGGGGATGGTGGGGGAGAGGCAGCGGGGATGAATGAGGGAGCATGTGATATTGGAGTGACGGCGAGGTGGCGAGATGACCCTTGCTCGGGAAGGGGAGGGAAGGATGCCCGTTCTTGGGGGACGGCGGTGCAAACAGCTGGAAGGGGTGTGTCGCAAGCGACGGCTGGCTGGAGTGATGGCCCTTGCACTGGAGGGGGAGGGGAGGCTAACCGTTCCTCTGGAACAGTGAGATCTAGGCCGGTAGAAACATCTGCAAAGGGTGTATCATGAGTGAGAACTGGCTGGCGGGATGGCCCTTGCTCGGGAAGGGGAGGGGAGGATGCCTGTTCTTGGGAGATGGCGGTGCAAACAGCTGGAAGGGGTGTGTCGCAAGCGACGGCCGGCTGGAGGGATGGCCCTTGCACTGGAGAGGGAGGGGAGGCTAACCGTTCCTCTGGAACAGCGAGATCAAGGCCGGTAGAAACGTCCGCAAGGGGTGCATCTTGGCGTGAGAGAGGGCGATCTTCAGGAACGGGTGGGTGGCAGGGCTGTTCTGCAGGAGGAGCGTCATGTTGGTGTGGTTGTGAAACGTCTGTGGGCGGTAGGATGGGATCGAGGGGATCTGCACCTGTGTCCACTGCATGAGCTTTGACTGTGCAACCACCGAGAAGATGGCAGTGCGTGCAGCATGCAGATCTGGCACAAGAAGTGTTCGAACGCCTTTTGCATGAGAGTACGATGCAAAGGCCAGCGATAATGTGTGCGTCATCGCAGATGACTATCTGGAGGGGAGGATGCATGATAGCTGCAGCGGTGTATGAGTGAGACTGACAGCGAGAAAAATGGGAGGAGCTCACAATGTGCATGAGGGTCGTGGAAGGTGTGTCTACATGGTGAAAAATGGAGGATTAGAATGAGCGGGTGCGCTGGGAATGAGTTGTGAGCACAAAGTCATGCAAGGGGATTGGAACCTAGAACTCACCAAGAAAAAGCATGAACTGAACCTGGAGTGCTGTAGATAAAACGAACGACTTGCAGAATTGCAGTGGGTGCGCGGGATGTTGAGCGATGTTGTAGACGTGGTTGAGATGGAGGGGAGATATGAAAGCGGACGGTTGGGTTGAACTGGCGCATAGAGCACGTGACGCAGAGAGCATGTGACGCAAGGACATATGACGCACACGGGACCGAAATCCGAAATTCCCAACTTTTTGCTACTCGCATACTCGTACTACTAGAATGACTAACCATGACATCTACAAGAGAAACAACAGAAGAGGTTGAAGAGCTACTTGCCATGGAGAAGAACACCTATCTGCAAAAGAAGAAAAGACAATCTAACCAGTTTTTGTCTTGAGATTCCTCCAAAGTGTCGTCAAGAGAACCCCCCCAATACCGACGAGCCCTATCTCTAGCCCTACAAAATTTTCCATTCCAACGGCGACACCCGATCCACCCCAGATAGCACCAGTTACTCGGCCGACGTAATTGGAGTATTGAATCGCCACAGAGGCACGCCTATTCCAGTCGGAAGGGAGCTGCTTGCTTATAACGCTGAGCGTCACAGTCGTGGCGAGGTTGAAGCCGAGAGCAACGGGCCACCAGCACGCAAACAGCGACCCATACACGACTTTACTAGTGGCGAGGAGCGAAATAAAGACCAAAAGCCCACAGAGACCCAGGCCGGTCCCGAAAGCGAGTAGATGTCGATCTTGAATACGACGTGCGAACAGCATGCTCGCAAGAAAGAATGGGAATGCGGTGATTCCGCCTAGCGCTATGAAGTTCCCTGCTGCAAAAGGGGACCAATTGAGGGTAGAAGTCGCAGCACCAAAGACAGGTAGGTTTGCCTCCCAGGATCCGAGGACAAAGAAGCATAGCATGGAGAACCAACACATGCAGATAATGATACTCCACTGTGGGCGTGTGATATGAGATAGGGGGATGGTAGACAATCCTTCTAGTGTTGGTGGGAGGCGGGTAGCCTGAGTGGGTACGTCTTCGAAATATCTGGCTATAATCAACCAGAAAACCACGTAGCAGCAAGCCATAATCCAAGCAGGACTGGTGTACCCGTTGAAGATCGTACTTTGGAATCCGACGTTGTACAATAAACCACCGAGGAACGGACCGAGGGTCATTCCTAGAGCTTGTCCAATTACTAACCAGCTGGAAAGTGTTGTCCGACGGCGAATTCCGACGATCAATGGATCCGTGCAGTATCGTTTGCAGTACATGAGACACGAATATGAGAAGCCGCTCAAGCATCGCCCGATGAGGATCAAGTAGAGGAAATCGGCACGATATGCGATTGCATATGCGACGTTCCCTAGAATGCCCGCGAAGCATCCTATATGCAATGCCGCGGCGTATCGTCCTACACATGGATCAACGTCAACGTTGGATTTTGGCTACAAGGAGGGATGTGGTCTACCTCTGTCACATCTCGTCATTGGAATGAGTGCGATACCACTAAACAAGGACGGTATGCCGATAACAACACCAGAGAATGTTGCACTTCCACCCAAGTGTTCCGCATACTTGCTCGAGGAAGGGATGAGGATGAAGAAGGAGACCTTCCACGGGGAAAGTGTTACACTATAGAGCGCCATGTACTAATATGGTGTAACTGGGTACCTGTAGTATTATGTTGTAGGCGATTACGATGACCAAGGAAGCCATCTTGGGGAGCTTGAACTCTTCTCCAATCGGCTTGTTGGAGTCACCAGGAGTATTCCTCCTGAGCAAACCAGCACGCACAAGAAGCTGTTGTAACATATCCTGGTGTAGCTAAGGTGTAGAAAATGCTTCTCTAATCAACCCGAGCATGAATGTTTCGACCGTATGGAGTCAAGGACGTTGGAACTTACCGCGAAGAAGGCGAAGAGGGACAAAGAACCCGAGTCCTTCGAACCATGTATCTATACCCATTTGGTTGTGGCTATCAGGGTGCAAATGTTTCAACCAGCGTTTGAAAAGCGACTGCTGTCCACTTGCTACGGAAGGGCGCATGGGGTGGCCATAGCCGGATCATCTATGTGTAGCATGGCACCAAGAAAACTAACACCTCGGCGGGCACGACCGTCAAACAACTCATCCTATGCTGCCCGAGGTGTAAGTCAAGGATCATGTCAGCAAGGTCCCGAATACACACGACAACGAAGCTAAATACACATCGATTCGTTTCAGGGATGGTGTCGCCGCGCAATCAGAATTGAGAGTAAGTAGCAGGAGTGAATACAGCTTCTCGTATAGCACTGCCCAAATATAGTGTAGCCAATCACAGATCGCGCAGCAGGTCAATTGAAGCGTCCTCACACGTTTTAGCGCCTATTACTTATAGTGGCCCCGCCATGCTGGTGGCATGGCGAGACTGATGCCGATCACTCAGGCTACAGCTTATCCAAGTTAGTCTCCGTACTTCCGCATCTCCCAGACAACAATAAGTACCTTACCCGTAATCTCTCTCAGATGACATGTACGATAAGCACCCCGTTTTTCAAAAGATCTGTGTCATGCCCTTTCCAATCAGAAACTTCCTTTAACCGGATGGAGGATGCGATGAGGTGGCAAAGATGACACATTTTTCGATGCAGGATCCCATGTGCACTTATAGCGCTATGGAGTTGTGTAAATTTGTACATTTTGATGAATTCGACAAGGGAGGATAAACGCCAGCTCAGTATCCGGACTCTCGCTCATGACTACGTTCACTCGGTTCGTCCTGGAATATTATCGGTGTTTAAAGATCATCTTGATAACTATATTCAACTGCTGGCTGTGGGAGCAACGACCGCTACCAAGCGTACGGACTTCTACATATTTCAAATGTCCTCGGAGTCACGATGCATCCGCACGTTATATATAATATATAACCTTGACATCTACAAGAGAAACAACAGAAGAGGTTGGATAATTACTTGCCATGGAAAAGAACATCTATCTACAAAGAAAAAGACGCATCTAACCAGTTTTTGTCTTGAGATTCCTCCAAAGCGTTGTGAAGAGAACCCCCCCAATACCGACGAGCCCTATCTCTAGCCCTACGAAATTTTCCATTCCAACGGCGACACCCGATCCACCCCAGATAGCACCAGTTATTCGACCAACGTAATTGGAGTATTGAATCGCCACAGAGGCATGCCTATTCCAGTCGGAAGGGAGCTGCTTGCTTAGCAGACTGAGCGTCACAGTCGTGGCGAGATTGAAGCCGAGAGCGATGGGCCACCAGCATACAAACAGCGATCCATACACGACTTTACTAGTGGCGAGGAGCGAAATGAAGACCAAAAGCCCATAGAGACCTAGGCCGGTCCCGAAAGCGAGTAGATGTCGATCTTGAATATGGCGTGCGAACAGCATGCTCGCAAGAAAGAATGGGAATGCAGTGATTCCGCCTAGCGCTATGAAGTTCCCTGCTGCAAAAGGGGACCAGTTGAGGGTAGGAGTCGCAGCACCGAAGACAGGTAGGTTTGCCTCCCAGGACCCGAGGATGAAGAAGCATAGCATGGAGAACCAACACATGCAGATGATGACGCCCCACTGTGGGTATGTGATATGAGACAGGGGGACGGTAGACATTCCTTCTAGTGTTGGTGGGAGGCGGGTAGTCTGAGCAGGTGGAAGCAACGCGGAGTCTCCGATTTTGTTCTCTTCTTCAACGGAAGGAGTGGAAATTGTTATCTCGTGAAGCTCCAAGCTCATTCCCGTCGTAGGTACGTCTTCGAAATATCTGGCTATGACCAACCAGAAGACCACGTAGCAGCAAGCCATAATCCAAGCAGGACTGGTGTATCCGTTGAAGATCGTACTTTGGAATCCGACGTTGTACAATAAACCACCGAGGAACGGACCGAGGGTCATTCCTAGAGCTTGTCCAATTACTAACCAGCTGGAAAGTGTTGTC
>JBBPQN010000481.1:0-15491 GCA_038092575.1 Boletus subluridellus
CCCTCGGTCTTGTCAAGAATGTAGACCATCTCTTCGTTGCCGAGGAATATCTGGCTAGGGATGGGCGGACGCAGGGTAGGATGAGCAGGAGTGAGGTACCATCATGACACTGATGAGGGTGTTATCGGCCTGGCCGATAGAGCCAGCTTGCTGAGCGGTTGCAAAGAGGGGAAGGCTGGACAGGGTGAGCCATGGGGTATGGGCCCGGGCCTGGGGAGTCTTGGGAAAGAATGGCTCATCCGGCGAGTGAAAGGGATGTCACGTGTTCCTCCAGGATCCATCATTGGCATCATCTGTCACGACAGTCCGAGTTTTGGATGTGTACATCGCTTCCCGAGCCACACCGTAGACCCCCTTGCAACAGGATCTGCCCGTAGATCGGCCTCGCTTTTCGTTTCGATCGCGATGTCGGATACGGGAAGGGGGGATGGGAATGGGAATGGGGAAGGAGTCGACAGTGAGAAAAGGAATGGGACTCTGGGACCACGAGGACGAGTGCCGCACTCGTCCTCGAGGGAGCGGAAAGGAAGAGGGTTGTTTGTTACCCCACGATGTACTTCTCGGATCGCCATTTTGGTGCATCTCCCGTCAATGCTCTGGTTCGTCACCTCACGATCACCTCTTGTGTCAGCATCCGGCTTGCCTTCCTTTCGGGTCATGGTGAGGACGTCGCTCTGCTTCCAGATCTATCGACCTTGAGTGAGTTGTACGCTTCAGTACCGGTTCGGAAGGTGACATGGTTCCCATTTAGACGACACCATCTGTAGATTCAAGTGAGCAAACGACACCGCTCGAGTTTCGTGTTACCGTAAATACTTGCCCACGTTCAAGTTTTTGTATGTCTTTATCTTGATAACATCTACGCGCCCGTTTGATTGCCGCAATAACCTGGACGACGAGACACGATCAACGTGGACTTGTGGTAGTAAAAAAGTCCAAGCTAAAAAAGCCTACTAGGGACGACATATGCAGCAAACTCCACAATGTTCAGCGTGACTGATCATAGCCGCACCGCCCATCCGGGTACGCGCGTTCGGACCAACCGCAAAAGCAGCGAGACCGCCAAGAAGGTCGCAAAGATGCCATAGTTTGCTGGTCCAACATCTCGTGGGACTTTCCAAGTCGTCTGTGCGTCGTCGGTCGTCCAGTAGCGGTGCTTTTTAGGGCAGAGTGCTGGAGGGGCAGAGGTGGAGGGTATTGGGGTAGATTGTGTAGGAATGATGGAGAGGGTCGAGATAACCAGAGATGGACGATTTGAAGGGAGAGGCATGGGTGCATATGCGCATGCGACATCTAGCATTGAGATTGATTACCGTCTATAGAAATTCCTGCGGGGCATAGTTGTGGATGTACGTGGATAAACAAGTGTGCCGGTGAGGCTCGAACACGAATATGTTGAGAACCAAGAATGCGTTTTCCATTGAAATACGAGGAAACTGGTGGTATCTCAGGCTGGACATGGACATCTCCTGGATAGAGATGAACTCGCTCT
This sequence comes from Boletus subluridellus, assembly GCA_038092575.1. Classification (NCBI taxonomy): domain Eukaryota; kingdom Fungi; phylum Basidiomycota; class Agaricomycetes; order Boletales; family Boletaceae; genus Boletus; species Boletus subluridellus. Next base: position 1,493 of record JBBPQN010000481.1, read on the forward strand.
TTGCATAGTTGACTTCCGTCTGCTTGGTACGGTGGCCCTTCCTTCTCGAATCGGAGACGTCCCTCCTTCCCACCATACCTCCTACCCATGCATATTGTCAGTGGGAGATGCATGAAAAAACGAAGGAGGTGCACCTTTGATCTTCAGCGCAATCATCAGCTCTGCCTACTCACTCCCAGCCGGAAACACACCCTCCGCATCCTCGGCCCCAGACACCCCCCCTTCAACATCCAGACCTTCCGACAATGTCTCCTGAGCATGCTTTGTATACAGACTCCTCAGTCCTCGGTCCTCGCTTCCCCTCCCCATCATCATTAGTGCCTGTCCCGGAGCAGGCGTCGTGGGCGGTGCATGACTCCCGCAGCCGTACTCCCATCCAAGTCTCTCAGAGTAGAGACCTCGTCATCGATGTTCACGGGCTGTTGCGAAGTAGAGCCATCGTCGTCCTGCTCAACATCGATCTTCCAGCCCGTCTCGTATTCAATCACATGAGCAGCCTGAGAGGCCCGCGCGATGTGATCGAGTGCCCATGTTTGATGTTTCTAACCGGTCAGCTTTGCTGCAATATATCGATCTAAGAGGTTCGACGTCTTTGCATTCGTCGTCACGAGCCGAAAGTCGTTCTGGCGTGTGAGAAGTTGTTCTGTCGTGTGAGGTATGAGCCGACAGCCACTGGGCTGAGTAAGACAAAACCGGACGCACCGCGAACTCTCCAACGAAACGATACTTTCCTTTAATCACCTTCACTGTCATCATATGTACCAAAGTACATCGGAATATTTATCACGTCCGCATACCCAGGCACCTGCGCTGGGTCGACAGGGTGGATGAAGAACGCATAGTCATCTTTCCTATCCCAACCCCATCGTGAGTAAACCCCACAAGCGACTGACTATTCGCTCACTTTTTAATGCTTTGTTTGAGTGGTTTGAGCTGAATTGATCTGGGAATTTAGGCCGCTATTCGAGCTCTGCGCCGGCTTCAAGGGCACGGAGAGATGGGAGGACGAGGGTGATGCCATTGGCAGAGTATCCATTCGATGTCGACTGCAAATCGTCCATATCGACTTGGAGACGTCCAAAATATCAGCGCGCCGACCCTGATCAAATGACTGTAACACTCCGCGCAACATATAGCCCATCGACCATGCAGTTGTCGTGGCCATACGTCTCCGATTTGGGAAGGGAATGGGCACTCTGTTCGACGTCTCTCCCAATCATGATGCACTGCTTATTCTTTCAATCCGATTCAGAACGACCTGACTATCTCGGAAGTTACGGGCGGTGTAACGCCTCATGGTCTGTGCGCCGCGTGCAGTGCTCGTACATTCTCAGGGCCCTTGACGACCACTGTCCGCAACGAAAAAGACCACACGACAGGTATGCCTGCGATTCAAAAGACTGCCTAGCTGGAGTGAATTAATATTTGAACAGGATACAATTGAACCACGTCACTTGCTCCGCATCAATGTCTGAACTCGACGAGCAAATCACCCTCTTCCGCAATGAATTGCAGCTCCACCCCCAAGGGCATCCCAATCGAGCCCAATCGCTACAAAAGCTTTCTTTTTCCCTCTACAACCGGTTCATTCAAAGAGGAGAAATGGCTGACCTCGACGAGGCAGTTGCCCTCGAACGCAATACATTGGAACTTCGTCCACACGAGCATCCTGATCGTGCTCTTTCACTGGGCAGCATCGCGAATTACCTCCATGCGCGTTTCAAGCAGCTCAGAAGGGTCTCTGACCTCGACGAGGCACTTTCCCTCGAACGCAGTGCATTGGAACTTCGCCCACAGGGGCATCCTCATCGAGTCTATTCACTGGGCAGCCTCGCGAGTTACCTTCACACCCGTTTCCAGCAGCTCGGAAGGGTCTCTGACCTCGATGAGGCACTTTCCCTCCAACGCGATGCATTGGAACTTCGCCCGCAGGGGCATCCTCATCGAGCCTTTTCACTGGGCAACATCGCGAGTTACCTCGATGCCCGTTTCCACCAGCTCGGAAGTCTTTCTGACCTCGACGAGGCAGTTTCCCTGCAACGCAGTGCATTAGAACTTCGTCCCCAGGGGCATCCTGATCGGGCCCATTCACTTGGCAACCTCGCAGATTCCCTCCACACCCGTTTCAAGCAGCTCGGAAGGGTCTCTGACCTTGACGAGGCACTTTCCCTCCAACGCAGTGTATTGGAACTTCGCCCGCATGGGCATCTTCAGCGAGCCCTTTCATTGGGCAACATCGCGAGTTTCCTCCACACCCGTTTCAAGCAGCTTGGAAGGGTCTCTGACCTCGACGAGGCACTTACCCTCGAACGGAATGCATTGGAACTCCGCCCTCAGGGGCATCCCAATCGAGCCCTTGCACTGGGCAACATCGCGACTTACCTGGACGCCCGTTTTCACCGACTCGGAAGGGTCTCTGACCTCGACGAGGCAGTTTCCCTTCAACGCAGTGCATTGGAGCTTCGCCCGCAGGGGCATCCTGATCGAGCCCATTCACTGGGCAACATCGCAAATTCCCTCCACACCCGTTTCAATCATTTCGGAAGGGTCTCAGACCTCGACGAGGCACTTGTCCTCCAGCGCAGTGCATTAGAACTTCGCCCACAGGGGCATCCTGATCGAGCCGCTTCACTGGGCAACATTGCGAATTCCCTCCATACCCGTTTCAAGCAGCTCGGAAGGGTCTCTGACCTGGACGAGGCACTCGCCCTCGAACGCAGTGCATTGAAACTTTACCCACAGGGCCATCTTGATCGAGCCATTTCACTGGGCAACATCGCGAGTTACCTCGATGCCCGTTTCAAGCAGCTCGGAAGTCTTTCTGACCTCGACGAGGCACTTTCCCTCCAACGCGATGCATTGGAACTTCGCCCGAAAGGGCATCCTGATCGAGCACATTCACTGGGCAATATTGCGGATTCCCTCCACGCCCGTTTCAAGCAGCTCGGAATGGCCTCTGACCTCGACGAGGCAGTTTCCCTCCAACGTGATGCATTGGAACTTCGCCCCCAAGGGCATCCTGAACGAGCCCTTTCATTGGGCAACATCGCGGAATCTCTCCACACCCGTTTCAAGCAGCTCGGAACGGTCTCTGACCTCGACGAGGCAGTTTCCCTCCAACGCGATGCATTGGAACTTCGCCCACAGGGGCATCCTCATCGAGCCGTTTCATTGGGCAACATCGCGAATTCCCTCCACACCCGTTTCAAGCAGCTCGGAAGACTTTCTGACCTCGACGAGGCGCTTTCCCTCGAACGCAGTGCATTGGAACTTCGCTCACAGGGCCATCCTGATCGGACCGCTTCACTGGGCAACATTGCGAGTTACCTCAATGCCCGTTTCCAGCAGCTCGGAAGGGTCTCTGACCTCGACGCGGCAGTTGCCTTCCAGCGCAGTGCATTAGAACTTCGCCCCCAAGGGCATCCTGATCGAGCCGTTTCACTTGGCAACGTCGCAAATTCCCTCCACACCCGTTTCAAGCAGCTCGGAAGGCTCTCTGATCTCGACGAGGCAGTTTCCCTCCAACGCGATGCATTGGAACTTCGCCCGCAAGGGCATCCTGATCGAGCCCTTTCATTGGGCAACATCGCGGAATCCCTCCACACCCGTTTCAAGCAGCTCGGAGTGGTCTCTGACCTCGAGGAGGCACTTGCCCTCCAACGCAGTGCATTGGAACTTCACCCACAGGGGCATCCTAATCGAGCCACTTCACTGGACAACATTGCGACTTCCCTCCACACCCTTTTGGACCAAGTCTTGGAGCGCTCTGACCTCGACGAGGTACTTGCCCTCCAACGCAGTGCATTGGAGCTTCACCCACAGGGGCATCCTAATCGAGCCACTTCACTGGACAACATTGCGACTTCCCTCCACACCCCGGGCCGTTTCGACCATCTCTTGTGGCGCTCTGACCTCGACAAGGTGCTTGCCCTCCAACGCAGCGCATTGGAACTTCGCCCGCAGGGACATCCTCGTCGAGCTATTTCACTGAACAACCTCGCACTCGCGTGTTACCTCCATGCTCGATGCAAGGACCCAGCTACGCACGACATCAGTGACCTCCAGGAAACATTCAGTCTATATTCCCAACTCTCCGATGTCTCTCAGACAGTATCTTCTGCTGATCTCGGATGCGCCAAACAATGGATCCATATAGCTGAAAAATGCAAACACAGTACCACTGTTCCGGCTTACCAAACTTTTTTGCGCCTCAGTGTTTACCATCTCGCTACTCTGCCTTCTCTCCCTCAGAATCTTGGACTACTGAAACAGCTCATAACATCTCTGGCAGTTGATGCCTTTTCTGCTTGCCTCCGTTATGGCAATCCCACGAATGCAATTGAGCTCCTTGAACAAGGTCGCGGCGTCTTCTGGTCCCAATTAACCCGCCTTCGCTCTCCCCTCGATGAAGTCATAGCATCTGGTGACACGGGCAAAGAATTGGCAGACAAGTTCACCCATTTGGCCTCTTTTCTTCGCAGCGTGCTTAATGCCCATCCCAACACCGATTCTCAATATGATCAGGCATCCCATCTTAACATCCAACTACAGGATGTCATTGCTGACATTCGCAAGTTGCCTGGCCACTCTCGTTTCCTCCAGCCCCCGCTCTTCTCAGACCTCCAGGTGGCAGCTTCCAATGGACCGGTCATCGTCGTAAATGCCAGCCAATACAGCTGCGACGCACTGGTTCTTCTATCCGACCAGGATCCTGTCCACGTCGTTCTCCCCATCACGAAAGCCGACGTCTCTGAAATGTCGAAGGATCTTTATTCTCTGATCAAACGTGGCAAATCCGAGGATGTGACAAAGGAAATTTTGGTGTTTCTACGAAAGCTTTGGGATGAAATTGTTTCTCCGATCGTGAACATCCTTCAGGAATTCTGTCCCCATCAATCGCGCATATGGTGGTGCCCGACCGCCGAGTTCTCTCTCCTCCCATTGCACGCTGCCGCCCCATCTAGGAAGGGCCAACCGAAGCTCTCTGATCTTTATATTTCCTCCTATACACCGACCTTGACAGCCCTCATTCGCGCTCGACAACAAAGCTCATTGGATCCATACACGGAACAGCATCGCTTTTTGATCATAGGGCAGGCACAGACTGCGGGACTGAATGCACTCGCCTCGGTTAACACTGAGCTGTCCAGTGTATCACAGCGTGTCGAGGCTGTCGCAACGCTCACCTGTATCCAAGACGAGGATGCAAGCATCAGCAAGGTTGGTGAAGAGTTGAACAAGAACGACTTTGTTCACTTTGCCTGTCACGGAGTCCCCGATCGGAAGCAGCCGTTCGAGTCTGGGTTTGCGTTGGGCGACGGACGGCTGAAGATTGAAAATATCATGCAATACGACCTGCGGGGCGCCAGGTTTGCGTATCTGTCTGCTTGTCATACAACCGTCGGTGACGAAGAAAGCCCGGATGAAGTGATCCATCTCGCTGCGGCGATGCAGTTCGCCGGGTTCCGTTCGGTCATTGGGACGATGTGGGCTGTGGATGACGCGCACACAAACGCGATCACGTCGAAATTCTACGATCTTCTTGTGGGCAAGTCTGGTCAACTGGACCATACACGAGCAGCTCTCGCATTGCACAAGACGATGAGGAGTATTCGTCCGAGCGACCTACCCTATGATCAGCGGATCCTCTATATACATATTGGTGCCTAGCGGTGCTGCTTTCCGGTGCGTATGTGTCTTTCCCTTGCGATGTTATCCAAGCTAAACTACCCACAGTTTTACTTACCGTAGCAGATTGTATTCTCGACGTAATTTATAACGATTGGACGATGATCAATGACCGATGACCGAGGCACGTCTACAACCCAAGCCTCAGTCCAGTACCAGATCCGCGCTGTCCCCCCCTCGCCACCATCAAGCGCATCAGAGATGCGATGGTGGAAGGCCTTTTTCGTGGGTGGATCTCGGCCAAGTGAACTGAAATACAGGTTTGCTGTTCCTCCAAATCAAAATCCAATGTCCGTTGTCCCGCGTCCGCCTTGAGCTTGTGCCAGGGCCGCACGAACCGGCGAAACGTTGTAACGATCGATTCGGTTCGACGAGTGCACCTCCGGGACGACGAAACCTAGAAACCAGCCGTTCGCCCAGAATGACCGTAGATAAATCGAAAGTTGTAGATGCACGACTGGCGAAAATTTCCCAGGGGGCTTCAACCTTTTCTTCTTCTTGCAAAACAGTTAAAGCACTAATGTATGTGATACGCTTTCCGAGTATACCCAGTGCTTCCCATCCACCGCACCCGTCGTCGTCGTCGTCGCAGTCGCCATCGCCGCCGTCGGCTGCGTCTCCACCTGGCCCGTTCCCACGATCAACATCGTCCCAGTACATACTCGGTACCCCATTCACGACGAGAACCAACAGCGCCGGCCCAGGGGTGAGCAAGTTCACGTTCGGCGAACCTGTGGGACGTGCAAGACGTACGACCCGTCGCTGTTGACACTTTACGTGTTGTTCAGCTGGAGGTGGTGCTGACCCATGTTTATCGCGTGCGTCGTTGGCCGACGTGCCCGTGTACGAGGTCGAGGGGACGGTGAGATTGAAGTAAGGACTGCCATAGCTGAGCGTCTGGGTAATGCCCGTCACTTGCGGACGCACTCTCGAATAAAAGTAGGCGGGTAAAAGATGTCGGCGGTGTAGGTGGTAGGATAGGGCATGCTGAGGTTATCAAAACCGCCACTGAAGACAACGGTATGTGGGCGGCATTGCCCTCGGTCTCATCGAGAATGTAGACCATCTCTTCGTTGCCGAGGAACATCTGGCTAGGGAGGGGCGAACACAGGGTAGGGTGAGCAAGAGGGACGTGCCATCATGACATTGACGAGGGTGTTATCGGCCTGGACGATAGAGCCTGCTTGCTGAGCGGTTGCAGAGAGGGCGAGGCTGGACAGGGCAAGAAGCCATGGGGTATGGGGAGTTTCGGGAATCAGAATGGCTCGTCCTGTCACGACGGTCCGAGTTTCGGACCTGTGCATCGCTTTCCCGAGCCATACCGTAAACGCCCTTGTAACAGGATCCGCCCATAGATCGGCTCGCCTTCTGTTTCCATCGCGATGTCGGACACGGGAATGGGGAGATAGGAACGGGGAAAGTGTCGAAGGTGAGAAAAATAATGGGACCACGAGGACGAGTGCCAATCAGGGAGCGGAGAGAGTTAGACTGGCTAATAAACAACTCGGAATTTGTCAAAGACGCTCTCAAACCTGTACAGCCATGTCAGACATTGCCCTCTTCACAAAACCACTCACCAACCCTCCTCGAACAGCCTGAGGCTACCAAAGGGGGTGACAAAGAAAAAGCCCCCCCGTCGATGGCACCGCACGCACACCCTCGTCGAAGAACGTAAGCACGAACGCACAGACCGCGAGCGTAGACGACTCGAGCGGACACTCCCCTCCCTCGCGTGCCAAGCCCTCTTCATTTTCGCAGAGTCCCGGGGTCGCAAAAGACTACCTCTCCGCCAGAGGCGTCAATCCCATCGTTAAATAGCGACGAGCCCCAGTAGAATCCGAGTGTCGCGTTGTATCCCGAGGTTCAGTCGTTCGTATACTATCCGCTTGCATTAATCAACGATCTCAGACGCGTAGTGCTTCCTGCGTCACTGATTCACTCTCCAACATCTTTGTCCTATATATCGCTGCACAGCGTGTGAGATGGGGGTTGTGACCCTCGTGTTCGCCGTGTGCGTTGTTTTTTCATCCTTTGACCGGGCCAAGGAGTAAATCTACATGTTTTGATCGTCTTGAGTGCGGCCGAATACACTCTAGATTACGTATCCAGCGGTCCCATGAAGATCTCGCCCACTGCCTCCGTCTCAAATGCAAGCGAATCGAATGGACTACCCGTATACATCGCAGCGCGCAGCGACCCGTGTCGGCGGCCTCCTTAAGCCCCTTCTCGCACAGCTATAACTATCGTTCGGCCGTCCTCCAAGGCACCGCTACCCTCCTCACCAACGGTGTCTTATACAAACGGTGGGAGACTTCCCGGAAAAGTGCAGAGATGCAAAGCACGCGGATCCTCAAAGCGCGCATAGTGGGCACAAGCGCCAAGGTAAGAGCGGAGGCTCCACATGGTGAGCGATCGGATGTACTCGTCAAGAGGGTCTGGACAGGCGTAATACCGGTATCTCGCGTATGTGGAGATTTGCTTTAGCGGAACCAACGTGCGTCGGTTTTTCAGGTATTTGAGGGGTTCGGTGAGCCTGTACCAAGCACGTAAATTGTGTATCGACTTGTCCACCGCCTCCCCCGAACAGACCAGAGATTCAAAGGAAGAGGGTTATTTGTTGCTCCGCGGTGTGCTTCTCGGGTCGCCATTTTGGTACATCTCCCGTTAAACAATCACCTCTTGTGTCAGCATGGGTATGGGAGTTATGAATTCATGGAAGACGTGCTCCTTACGCTTACGCCATCCGCTTGAGCCGGCTTACCCTCCTTTTGGGTCGTGGTGAGTACGTCGCTCCACTTCTAGATCTATCGACCTTGAGTGAGTTGGACGCTTCAGTACCAGTTCGGAAGGTGACACAGTTCCTGTTTAGAAAATACCAACTGTGGATCCAAGTGACAAATGACACCGCTCGAATTTCGTCACCGCATATACTTGCCCACGTTCATGTTTTCATGCTCGCTTGAGTGCCGCGATAACCTGGACGACGAGACACGATCAACGCCAGCCTTTAGTGATCTTTGAATGTGAACCGATTTGACGTGCCAACCGGACTTGTGGTAGTAAAAAGTCCAAGCTAAAAGCCTAGGGACGACGCATGCAACAAACTCTACAATGTTCAGTGAGACCGATGATAGCCGCGCCACCTATCAAGGTACGCGTGTTTGGACCAACTGCAGAAGCAGCGAGGCCGCCAACAAGGTCGCAAAGATGCCATAGTTTACTGGTCCAGCATCTCGTGGGACTTTCCAAGTCGTCTTTGCGTCGTCGGTCGTCCAGTAGCGGTACGTTTTGGGGCGGAGTACCGGACGAGCAGGGGTGGAGGCTATTGGGGTAGACTGTGTGGGAATGTTCGAGAGGGTCGAGAGAACTGGAGATGGGCAATTGGAAGGGATAGGCACGGGTGGATGCGACATCTGGCATTAAGATTGATTGCCGTCTATAGAAATTGCAAGGTCATGCATTTTCGAGGCATCCGATCGAAATTGTCAACATCACGGGTGTAGGCATAGTTGTGGATGTAGGTGGATAAACAAGTGTGCCGGTGAGGCTCGAATACGAATACGTTGAGAACCGAGAACGCACCTTCCATTGAAATACGAGCAAAGTGGTGGTATCCAGACATAGTCATTTTAATCCTGGATAGAGAGATGAACTCGCTCTCTACATAGTCACGGTCGAGACTTCAGTCTGCTTGGTATGGTAGTCCTTTCTTCGTCTCATACCGGTTACCTATGCATATCGAGCGTGAAAAGATGAAGGAGGTACCTTCGATCTTCAGCGCAATCATCAGCTCTGCCCAATCACTCCCAGCCGGAAACACCCCCTCTGCATTCTCAGCTGCAGACATCCTCCCTTCCACATCCAGACCTTCCGACAATGTTGTCTGAGCATGCTTTCCATGTAGACCCCTCGGTCCTCGCTTCCCCTCCCTATACGTTAGCTCCTGTCCCGGAGCAGGCGTCATCGATGGTGCATGACTCCCGCAGCCATGCTCCCATCCAAGTCGCTCGGAGTAGAGACCTCATCATCGATGTTCACGGACTGTTGCGAAGTAGAGCCATCGTCGTCCTGCTCAACATCGATCTTTCAGTCCGTCTCGTACTCAATCACATGAGCAGAGGCCCGCGCGATGTGACCGAATCCCCATGTTTCTAACCGATCAGCTTTGCTGTAGTATATCGATCTAGGAAGTTCAACGTCTTCATATTCGTCGTCACGAGCCTTTAATCACCTTGACCGTCATCATACCAAAGTACATGGGAATATTTATCACGTCCGCATACCCAGGCACGGGCCGCGCTGGGTCAACGGGATGGATGAAGAATGCATAGTCATCTTTCCTGTCCCAACCCCGTCGTCAGTAAACCCCATAAGCTACTGGCTATTCGCCCACTTTTTAATCTGTGTAATCAACTTTGTTTGAGCGGCTTGAGCTTAACTTATCTCGGAATTATAGACCGCTATTCGAGTTCTGCGTTGGCCTGCTTGGACGTGGACTTTTTCTTTGCGTTGGCGCCTTCAAGGGCACGGAGAGATGGGAGGACGAGGGTGATGCCAGAGTATCCATTCGACGTCGACTCCAAATCGTCCATCTCGACTTGGAGACGTTGAAAATATGATAGCATCAGCGCTCACGACCTCAGCAAATGGCTGTAACAAACAAATAAATAGCGTGCAAAAAACATCCCTAAAATGGAATGCCTCCGCGTAACATATAGCCCATCCACCATGCAATTATCGTGGCCATACGTCTGAGGTTCGGGAACGGAATGCGCACTCTGTTCGATGTCTCTCCCAATGATGCACTCCTTATTCTTTCAATCTGATTCGGAACAACCTGACTATCTCGTAAGATACGGGCATCGACTGCTTCGTGAGACGGTTGGCGTGCCGTGTGAGTGCTCGTGCACTCTCCCACTCTTGTAATCACTGTCCGCAACAAAAAAGACCTCACGAAAGGTTAGTCTGCGATTTAAAAGACTAGCTAACTGGAATGACATTATGTTTCAACAGGATACGATTGATCCACGTCGTTTACTCTGCCCCAATGTGTGGACTGAACGAGCTAATCACTTTCTGCCGCAGTAAATTACAGCCCCCGCGCCAAAGGCGTTCCAATCGAGCCAGTCTTCTACATAATCGTTCTGTTTTGCTCTACGATCAGTTCACCCAAAGACGAGAAATAGCTGACCTTGACGAGGCAGTTGCCCTCGAACGCAGTGCATTGGAACTTTGTCCGCAGGGACATCCTCATCGAGCTCCTTCACTGGGCAGCCTCGCGGTTTGCCTCCATACCCGTTTCCACCAGCTCGGAAAGCTCTCCGACCTCGAAGAGGCACTTTCCCTCCAACGCAGTGCATTGGAACTTCGCCCACAGGGGCATCCTGATCGAGCCCTTTCACTGGGCAACATCGCGATTTACCTCCATACCCGTTTCCAGCAGCTCGGAAGGCTCTCTGACCTTGACGAGGCAATTGCCCTCCAACGCAGTACATTGGAATTTCGCCCGCAGGGACATCCTGATCGAGCCTTTTCACTGAGCAACCTTGCGATTTATTTGCATGCCCGTTTCCAACAGCTCGGAAGGCTCTCCAACCTTGACGAGGCAATTGCCCTCCAACGCAGTGCATTGGAACTTTACCCACAGAGGCATCCTGATCGAGCCGCTTCATTGGGCAACATCGCAACTTACCTCAATGCCCGTTTCAACCAGCTCGGAAGGCTATCTGACCTCGACGAAGCACTTGCCCTCCAACGCAGTGCATTGGAACTTTGCCCACAGGGGCATCATCATCGAACCGTTTCACTGGGCAACATCGCGGATTCCCTCCACACCCGTTTCAACCAGCTTGGAAGTCTGACCTCGACGAGGCAATTACCCTCCAATGCAGTGCATTGGAACTTCGCCCACATGGGCATCCTGATCGATCCCTTTCACTGGGCAGCATCGCGAATTTCCTCCATACCCGTTTCAAGCAGCTCGGAAGGGTCTCTGACCTGGACGAGGTCGGAGGCACTCACCTTCCAACGCAGTGCATTGGAACTTTACCCACAGAGGCATCCTGATTGAGCCGCTTCACTGGGCAACATCGCAACTCACCTCGAAGCCCATTTCAACCAGTTCGGAAGGGTCTCTGACCTCGATGAGGCGCTTGCCCTCGAACGCAGTGCGTTGGAACTTCGCCCGCAGGGGCATCCTGATCGAGCCATTTCACTGGGCAACATCGCGGATTCCCTTCACACCCGTTTCAACCAGCTTGGAAGGGTCTCAGACCTCGACGAGGCACTTGCCCTCCAACACAGTGCATTGGAACTTCGCCCGCAGGGACATCCTGATCGAGCCTTTTCACTGGGCAGCATTGCGAATTTCCTCCATACCCGTTTTAACCAGCTTAAAAGGCTCTCTGACCTCGACGAGGCAATTGCCCTCGAACGCAGTGCATTGGGGCTTCGCCCGCAGGGGCATCCTGAGCAAGCCCTTTCACTGGGCAATATTGCGAATTTCCTCCACACCCGTTTCAACCAGCTGGGAAGGGTCTCTGATCTCGATGAGGCACTTGCCCTCCAACGCAGCGCATTGGAACTTCGCCCACAGGGGCATCCCCATCGAGCTGTTTCCTTGGCCAGCCTTGCTCGCTACCTCCATGCTCGATTCAACCACTCGGCTACGCATGACATCAGCGACCTCCAGGAAACATTCAATCTATATTCCCAGCTCTCTAACCTCTCTCAGACAGTATCTTCCGCTGATCTCGAATGTGCCAAACAATGGATCCAGGCAGCTGAAGAATCCAAACACAGTACCACTGTTTTGGCTTACCAAACATTTTTGCGCCTTAGTGTTCACCATCTTGCCACTCTGCCTTCTCTCCCTCAGAATCTTGGACTACTGAAACAGCTCGTAACATCTCTAGCAGTCGATGCGTTTTCTGCTTGCCTCCGTTACGGCAATCCCGGCAGTGCAATTGAGCTCCTTGAACAAGGTCGTGGCGTCTTCTGGTCCCAGTTAACCCGCCTTCGCTCTCCCCTCGATGAAGTCATAGCATCCGGTGACACGGGCAAAGAACTGGCGGACAAATTCACCTATTTGGTCTCTTTCCTTCGCAGCGTGCTTCATGCACATCCCGACACCGATTCTCAGTATGATCAGGCATCCCATCTTAACGTGCAACTACAGGATATTGTTGCTGATATTCGCAAGTTGCCTGGCCTTTCTCGTTTCCTTCAGCCCCCGCTCTTCTCAGACCTCCAGATGGCAGCTTCCAATGGACCGGTCATCGTCGTAAATGCCAGCCAATACAGCTGCGACGCACTGGTTCTTCTATCCGATCAGGATCCCCTCCACGTCGCTCTCCCAATCACGAAAGCCCGCGTATCTGAACTGTCGTTGGAGCTTCGTTCTCTGATCCAACGTGGCAAATCCGATGATATGATGAAGGAAATCTTGGTGTTTTTACGAAAGCTTTGGGATGAAATTGTTTCTCCGATCGTGAACATCCTTCAAGAATTCTGTCCCCATCGATCACGCATCTGGTGGTGCCCAACCGCCGAGTTCTCTCTTCTCCCATTGCACGCTGCCGCCCCGTCTAGGAAGGGCCAACCGAAGCTCTCAGATCTTTATATTCCATCCTATACACCGACCTTGACAGCCCTCATTCGCACTCGACAACAAAGTTCTTGGATCCATCCATGGAACAGCATCGTTTTTTGATCATAGGGCAGGCACAGGCTGCGGGACTGAAAGCACTCGGCTCAGTTAACACTGAGCTGTCCAGTATATCACAACGTGTCGAATCTGTCGCGACGCTCACCTGTATTCGAGACGAAGATGCAAGCATCAGCAAGGTTGGTGAAGAATTGAACAGGAACGACTTTGTTCACTTTGCCTGCCACGGAGTCCCCAATCGAAAGCAGCCGTTCGAGTCCGGATTTGCGTTGGGTGACGGACGGCTGAAGATTGAAGATATCATGCAATACGACCTGCAGAACGCCAAGTTTGCGTATCTGTCTGCTTGTCATACAACCGTCGGTGACGAAGAAAGCCCGGACGAGGTGATCCATCTCGCTGCGGCGATGCAGTTCGCCGGGTTCCGTTCGGTCATTGGGACGATGTGGGCTGTGGACGATGCGCACACAAACACGATCACGGCAAAGTTTTACGATAATCTCGTGGACGAGTCTGGTCGCCTGGACCATACACGAGCAGCTCTCGCATTGCACAAGACGATGAGGAGTATTCGTCCGAGCGACCTACCCTATGATCAGCGGATCCTCTATATACATATTGGTGCCTAGCGGTGCTGCTTTCCGG
>JBBPQN010000482.1:0-15486 GCA_038092575.1 Boletus subluridellus
CGCAATCCCTAGCGGCTTGAACACCCCCCCGACGCAAGCCAATGACACCGGCCGCGTGACCGGCGCTCTCGCTGTCGAGACCCAGCACACAGATACAGATGTGCCCGAGGTCACAGGCCCTGTCTCTCTCGCGCCATACTCCGACAACTCGAGTGCTGCCAACGTGCAGACGAAGGCTTCAAATGTTGCCGAGTTCATGCAGCACGTTGACCCGGACCTTATGAAGAAATTTGGACGATTTAGAATTCTCGTCGTTGGCAGGGCGAATGCCGGTAAGACGACGATCCTTCAGAAAATCTGCAACTCTACCGAAGATCCGGAGATCTTCAATGATCGAGGGGAAAAGGTATGGTTGATCAAGCTGGGATATGCTGGACGCTAATCCTGTCGACGTGTGATCAGGTTGATTTTGCGATCGAGGGGTCCAGGGAGGTGTGTGTCGTAGCTACTGTATATGTCATTAAATGGCTCCACAAGCCATCTCGCCTTTCACAGCGTGGACTCCACGACATCAACTACGAGATGGTTTTCAAAAGCAACAAGAGATTTGTTTTCCACGACTCTCCTGGTTTTGAGGCTGGCCGTGAGGACGAGTTTGAGAAGATGAAGAACTTCATCACCGAGCGAGCCAGTACAACTTTCCTCAAGAAGCAGATCCATGCCATATGGTGAGTGGTTATATTATGTTGGGTTATGACTACTACTCTAATATGAACAGGTACTGCATTCCAATGGATCAATTTCATCGTGCTGTCAGTGTTGCAGAGGAGAGGTTTTTTGGTGAATGTGACACTAGGAATGGTGATGAATTCTCATTGATGATGTGTTCTGAGCTGATTGGTTTGGTGCTAGTGCCAGTTGTGGTACTATTCACTAAATGTGATGCTCTCATAACACAGGCATTCCAGCTTGAAGACCTACTGCTGCCTCCAGAGGATCAACTTGTGAGGCAGACAAAGTATGCTGAAGAGATTTTTGTCAAGAGGAATATATGGGGAGATCTGTGTGAGATGAGATTTCCTCCACAGGCATCTGTAAAACTGCAAGGTTTGTATATATATGCTTTCATCTCTATTCTATTCTATTGATTATATTACCAGGGATGGATACATCTGACACAGGATGTAACATTTTGCTGGAACAGACTGCAGCTGCATTGAATGATGCATCATTGCAGATGTTGTTGATTACAGCACAAGAAAAGAATATTCTACTGTGCATTGAGTATGCAGTGAGATGGTAAGTGAAATGGTTTGTGAATGTCAAAGGTATATATATTGATGCCATAAAGTGCATTGGTGCCATATGCTGAGTTCAAGGCCACTGAGGAGAAAGATCATGATTTAGGTACAGCATTGGCAAGTTGGTTTCCACACACATGGGTAAGATTTTGAGTCAAGAAAATATTAAGATAAAAGTGATTGTATGCTTAAATTATACTGATGGATGGTTAGGTAATTATCATGACATGAGATTGAAAACAAGCTGACTTATTGATTGCTTTATTCTCTCCCTGAAGGATGTATGTGATATACTATGCATTGAAGACTTGATGAACTCACATGCTTTATTATATGAATAGCATGTAAGTGGTGTATAAAAACAAAAAGATTAATTATAACCTATTCTACTGCTTGTGTATTAATAGCAGGTGAGCAATGTGATGGAGACTTCAGACAGAGTGTTACTGATGATTTTATGTATATTATTGTTTTGAATTTAAAAGGAAGTAAGTTATATAGGGATATATGCAGGTCACCACCCCATTAATGGATCTTTTGCTGCCACATCTGTTCTGTCTACTACAATATCAGGCAGTAAGTGATATGAGATGTATTAAGAGGGTGTGTTGCTAACAGATTGATCTCTATATTGTGTGACATCATAGGGAGTAGGTGGTCTGATAACATCTGAAAGATTGAAGACTAAGGGTTTCATATGCATTCCTGCAACCATCATTGGATATAAAGCTAGTAAGTGAAATGTGAATGAAACAATGTAATTTTGTTGACAAGGTTATGTTCATTTTGACAACTGCCATTTTGGTAATAGTTTGTAGGTGATTGGTTGTGCATTTTAAGGCTGAGTGTTGATTATGGGCCTATGTGTTGTGCTTTCATTAACAGTTTGTGAGTGTTCTGTGGCAATATAAAACAAGGACACTGTTAATGAAGTTACCTCCTACTGCTCTGTCACTGATAGAATGTAAGGGGTCTGATGTGGATCTGAAATCAAAATCCTGCTGATTACCATGCCTCCTCCTGCTCTACCATTGATAGGAAGTAAGTGGTCTGATGTGGATTTGAAATCAGGATCCTGTTGATCACCATGCCTTCTGCTCTATCATTGATAGGAAGTAAGTGGTCTGATGGGATTTGAAATCAGAATCCTGCTGATTACCATGCCATCTTCTGCTCTACCATTGATAGTTTGTAAGTGGTCTGATGTGGATTTGAAATCAAAAGCCTATTGATCACCATGTCTTCTCTTGCTCTACCATTGGTAGCAAGTAAGTGGTCTGATGTGGATTTGAAATCAGAATCCTGCTAATCACCATGTCTCCTCCTGCTCTACCATTGATAGGGAGTAAGTGGTTTGATGTAGATTTGAAATCAGAATCCTGCTGATCACCATGCCTCCTCTTGCTCCACCATTGATAGGGTGTAAGTGGTCTGATGTAGATTTGAAATCAGAGTCCTGCTAATCACCATGTCTCCTCCTGCTCTACCATTGATAGGAAGTAAGTGGTCTGATGTGGATTTGAAATCAGAATCCTGCTGATCACCATGTCTCCTCCTGCTCTACCATTGATAGTTTGTAAGTGGTCTGATGTAGATTTGAAATCAGAATCCTACTGATCACCATGCCTCCTCCTGCTCTACCATTTATAGACAGTAAGTGGTCTGATGTGGATTTGAAATCAGAATCCTACTAATCACCATGCCTTCTCCTACTCTACCATTGATAGAGAGTAAGTGGTCTGATGTGGATTTGAAATCAGAATCCTGCTGATCACCATGTCTCCTCCTACTCCACCATTGATAGGCAGTAAGTGGTCTGATGTGGATTTGAAATCAGAATCCTATTGATCACCATGCCTCCTCCTGCTCTACCATTGATAGACAGTAAGTGGCCTGATGGGATTTGAAATCAGAATTCTGTTGATCACCATGCCTCCTCCTACTTTACCATTGATAGACAGTAAGTGGTCTGATGTAGATTTGAAATCAGAATTCTACTAATCACCATGCCTCCTCCTGCTCTACTATTGATAGTGGGTAAGTGGTCTGATGTGGATTTGAAACCAGAATCCTGTTGATCACCATGCCTTCTCTTGCTCTACCTTGATAGCAAGTAAGTGGTCTGATGTGAATTTGAAATCAGAATCCTGCTAATCACCATGCCTCCTCCTGCTCTACCATTGATAGCTTGTAAGTGGTGTGATGCAGATTTGAAATCAGAATCCTGTTGATCACCATGCCTCCTCCTGCTCTACCATTTATAGACAGTAAGTGGTCTGATGTGGATTTGAAATCAAAATCCTGCTGATTACCATGCCTCCTCCTGCTTTACCATTGATAGCTTGTAAGTGGTCTGATGTAGATTTGAAATCAGAATCCTGTTGATCACCATGCCTTCTCCTGCTCTACCATTGATAGGAAGTAAGTGGTCTGATGCAGATCTGAAATCAGAATCCTGCTGATCACCATGCCTCCTCCTGCTCTACCATTGATAGAGAGTAAGTGGTCTGATGTGGATTTGAAATCAGAATCCTGTTGATCACCATGCCTTCTCTTGCTCTACCATTGGTAGCAAGTAAGTGGTCTGATGTGGATTTGAAATCAGAATTCTGTTGATCACCATGCCTCCTCCTGCTCTACCATTGATAGAGAGTAAGTGGTGTGATTTAGATTTGAAATCAGAATCCTGCTGATTACCATGCCTTCTCCTGCTCTACCATTGATAGGAAGTAAGTGGTCTGATGTAGATTTGAAATCAGAATCCTACTAATCACCATGCCTCCTCCTGCTCTACCATTGATAGACAGTAAGTGGTCTGATGTGGATTTGAAATCAGAATCCTGCTGATCACCATGCTTTCTCCTGCTCTTCCATTGATAGGGAGTAAGTGTCTGATGTGGATTTGAAATCAGAATCCTGCTGATCACCATGCCTTCTCCCGCTCTACCATTGATAGCTTGTAAGTGGTCTGATGTAGATTTGAAATCAGAATCCTGTTGATCACCATGCCTCCTACTGCTCCACCATTGATAGGCAGTAAGCAGTCTGATGTGGATTTGAAATCAGAATCCTGCTAATCACCATGGCTTCTCCTGCTCTACCATTAATAGCAAGTAAGTGGTCTGATGTGGATTTGAAATCAGAATCCTGCTGATCACCATGCCTCCTCCTGCTCTACCATTGATAGAGAGTAAGTGATCTGATGTAGATTTGAAATCAGAACCCTGCTGATCACCATGCCTCCTCCTACTCTTCCATTGATAGGCAGTAAGTGTCTGATGTGGATTTGAAATGACAATCCCACTAATGATTTTATTGTATCCTATTGCCTTCATGACTGTGCTATTTGTAGTTTGTAAGTGCTTCTATATGCATACAGTAAGACAATATTGGTTACTAATCAATTCATGTCCATTCTTTCTACCACTTTCCTATTGATAGGATGTAAGTGATTTGATTTCAAATGAGAGCAAGCATGTGAATCATCAATTGACATTGACCTCATTTTCACAGGAGGTAATGATATGATGTGGATTGACAAATTGGACCACTAATATATACATACATTTCCCTAATGCACTGTACAAAACAGAATGTAAGTGACCTGATTATTATGAACATCTGCCAGCATTCTACTCATTATACTTGTCATTTCATTGTGAAATCTGCCATAATTCTATTATTTCTTAAATTACATATATGTAGCTGGTAAGCATCATCTTGCTACTTCTATGAATTGTACTGCTATGAATTGATATATCTATAGGATGTAAGTTATATTTTGTAATCCAATATTTTTGTGTTATTTACATTTATGCTTTGTTTGCATTCAGCAGGTAATGTATCTATGTAATAATTGAACATTCACATTTATAATTTGATAGACTGTCAGTTTTTACCCTTAGGCTCTACATATTTCAACTGATATCATATAGATTGTCACCACCTCTGAGGCCCACCCAGTAAATCTTTTATTATCTGATTATACTATGTATTTGCTAAAATAATATCATGTCTTCTAGGGCTCTTTTCCAATGACAGAGGCAATGTCCATGGCATGTATATTCTTGGAAATATGTTTATTATACTAATTCCCCATGTATTTCAGACTAAACAGTCAGCCCACACAAAGAAAGGGATTCTTCACAATGGCATTAGTAAGCAATTTAATTTTGGATTTTGATAGCTTTTATATATACCTTTCTTAATAGGCCTTTTGCTACTTCTGCAATATTCCTTTAGTCTGGTCCAAAACAAATCTAAAGACCCTTTTTCCTTGGCAGTCCAAAGGTATCAAGCATCTGGGATATCTGCTCAAGTGTCAAAAACACTGGATGAGCTTTTTGTCAAATACTCTGCAACCAATGACATGAAGGAAAAAGTAAAGCTTGTCATGGATGTAATCTTACACCACCCTTTGTGTAGGTTATCATGTAACAGCTTTTCACACACTAACTTGATCTCGTAGCAAGTGGCATTGATCATTAGGATTTGGAGGAAGTGTTCAAGTACTGAGTGGCATTGGTTGTGTAGAGAAGGTGTTCCAATTTGAGGGGGGCTCATCTGTTTGACCACCTTGGAAGATCTGAATGGTCATTCAATTAGCTATGAACCTGCAAGACAAACATACCAATCTATCATACTTATTCTAAATGGCTCAGGGGACAAGTCATCACATTATTAAGTCCTCTAAAGTGCCACACCCACTGATGTGCCTGACTCCAGCTCCATTGAAATCACAATGATATATATACACTCAGATCACTCAGCATTCAGTGTTCAGCCTTCATCTGATCCACAGTCCACACAGTCCACTTTCATGATTACATATATCAAATTCCATCTCCTTGTCCACCCTCTCCAGAATACTCTCCAGGTTAATTTCCAGACTGAAAAGCCTATGTAGTGTTATGATCTATTCTTTCTCTTTCATATCTTGCCTCCTTCTTCTTCTTTCATCACATGTTTACCTTTAGTTTTGTGACTCATCAGTAATCAGGCTGTTCTAGCCCTGCCTGGCATCACTATCCATTCCAGGCTAACTGGTTTCCATTGCCTTCTGGCCCATTCTACAAGCTCTTTCCATTATCTTCCATCAGACTCCATAGGTGTATTTTCTAGAACATTCCTTTGCTTTCTCAGTCTTTCCAGTTACTTACCTATTGCTGAGACTGCCAAAGTATATAAACATCACTCCTGTACTTCCCTGTTTCCCAATCTTGATCTGCTTTGCCCACCTACCTCTGAATCCCAGTGCTATACATGTGGTACTTGAACCTCTTTGAATTAGTCTTTGCACTACTACTGAGTGTGCACTAGACTCCTCAAAACTCTCTTCTCCTTCCAGGAGATCTCAGAGTCACTTTCTTGCTCTGACATTACTAATCACTCTACTGACCACACTCCTGATCACCACTGATTATCTTGCTCACCATGTTATTGACCACCACTGATCACTCTGCTGACTATACTGCTGATCACTACTGATCACCTCTTGTCATTCTATGACCCCAGTCTCACTTATGAAGCCTATGCTTGCCTCTACCCAAGTCAAGCATAACAAAAGATCAAGATTGACCTTATTGTGCTACCTTCATTGTAGTTGCCCACCATTTCTCATCAATGACCCTCTTTGAACCCTAGCTGGTCTCAACCATGCCAGCCTCCCCCTGAACCCACCTCTGAATCCTCTTGTGAAGATGAAGGATCTGAGAAAGAAGAAAAAGAGTATGACTCTGATGTTTCTGTCACCTCTGACCATGAACAACAACAGAGGCTTGATCTATCTCATAATCTCTCTAGATATTTAACTCTCCCTCATGCTCCCACTTCCCCATCCCCTACCACTGTAACCATCTCTCCCATCTTCCCTCATTCCCAGAACACTCCTAACCAACCAGAAGTATATTTCTTTCCCTTGGGATTGTCACTACCCTCCTTTTCCCCTTCAAATTCCACCATGTCCAACAAGCCATTGAACTTCATCTTGGCTCCCCTGAAGCCTTCAATGGTTCTTATGACACTGCTATCCAGTGGTTAGACACTGTTCATGTCTACCTCCTCATCAATGAAGAGGTCTATAACTCCAACACTAAAAAGGTAGCCTTCACCTTATCCCATATGATCAAAGGATCAGCAGCAACCTGGGCCTCCACCTTTTGCCTCACTGCCCTCTCAGGCAATTGAGCCTCTCTAGGAACCTTTGAAGAATTCATCAACAAGTTCAAGAAGGCCTTTGAATATGATGATGTTGTTGATAACACCATCACTTGGCTCTCCACCACTTGAGTATCATAGGAGAAGAACAAATATTCCTTCTCTCCTTCATTAAACTGTTATGTAGCCAAGTTCAAAAATAAAGCTTCTTAGGCTAAAGTCACCAAAAACAATGTCCTGATCAGCTACTTCTCTGCCAGCATTCCCAACTATCTTATGCAGAAGGTTATGGATATGGACAATGTCCCTTCCTTCATTGATGACTGGTACAAGAAGACTGTTCTCTTCCAAATCCAACTTGACCATGCCAATGAAATCTCTGAAAGGAACTGCAAACCAGGTTGACAAATGTACACCCTCTTCTCTCCCTCTTCTTCACAAAAAACTCATGACTCCAATGCTATGGACATTGACATTGTCCACATAGGAAAGCTCACCCTGGAAGAGACAAAGAGATGCATTGAGAGAGGATTATGCTTTAGGTGCTAAAAGGCAGGTCATCTGTCCACCAAATGCCCCATCTTCCCTTCCACTTCCAAGCCCAACATGCAGAAGAAGGTGAAGGTTGTTGCTGAAGAAGAAATCCCTATGCTTAAAGAGATAGATGATAATGACAATGAAGTCCTTGTAGCAAAGATCTCCTTTGCAAAGGATTTTTGAAAAGGGAGCCCTCTTTGACACAGGTTCTCCCCTCTGTAACGTGTGCCCATGTATGTAACTGTACAATCTACTGTTGCGAGATGACTCAAGCGAACACTGGTGAGACTCTACTGGGGCTACACCAAACCAAATGATAAAAGAGAAAGCAGAGGTTATGAGATGAGATGAGATGGGCCTTCCTTAATCGACTCGCAAGGACATAGGTCACAAGTGACAAATGGATTAGACTGGGGAGTTCAGTCGAATACAGCTACTTTATATATGTTACAGGATGGCACACAGACCATAGGGTCCATGGGAAAGACTACTGGTTTTAGATAAATTGGAAGAAGCGTTCATGAGAGAAGAAGAATGATGATGAGAAAGAGAAGCAGAAATTAATAAGGTGTGTGTGCAACATGTTTGTCTAGACCATAGGTCACGTGTAGTTTCCTATGGTCACATGCACATCACGTGACTTCGAAGTCTGAAGGTTGGTAAAGTAGTGCGCGAATGCGCTAAGTTAAAAAGTTTTGAAAATATAGTATATCATAACATCTACCACCTCCATGAAAATCCCAATTCAGCTCATTGTACCATTGCACACCCTGAAAGCTGTCAAAACCTCTGCCCTCATTAACAGCAGAGCAAGTATCTCTTGTACATATTAACTGGGAGTTCATTTGAAAACATTGTCTTCCCACTGAAAAACTTCCCAAACCCCTCATTGCTCAGAATGCAGACAACTCCCCCAACAAAAAGGGGATAATCTGCCTCTCAACCACCCTCTTTGTTAATATCAAAGGGGTTGCTATGAAAGCCCAATTTTACATCATGAATCTCAGAAAAGACAACATCATCCTCAGGTTGCCCTGGCTGAAGAAAGCCAATCCTACCATTCACAGGGAGAATCATACCATCTCTATCAACAAGTTGTGTGACCAATCCAAGGATCTCTTCCTCTCCCACTCCTCTGACACTCAATGACACAACTCCTTCTACTGAAAACCAACAACTCCCCCTCCAGACATGTTCATGTGGATGCAAGTACTGATTCCCACCTCTTACAGTTTAATGACTGGGAGAAAGAATCTGACTACCTTACTTGTGCCAATGACAATAGAGTATTCCACCATATTCTTCAATGTGGATCTTGTATTATTCCCCTAGGGTCCCTAGTTATCAAGAAACTCACCTCAGCCATGGAACTTGCCATTGCCACTGAAAAATCCAAACTCAAACTGATGCTTCCCTCCAAATACTTGCAATTTGCATCAATTTTTCAGAAGGAAGCTACCAACCATGTTTCCCCATCCTGATTCTATAGTTATGAGATCAACCTCAAAGATTCCTTCACCCCAAAAGTCAGAGAACTCTACCCCTTTCCCCTGATGAACAAAAGGCTACTGAAGACTTCCTTGATGAAAACCTCCACTGTGGAAAAATCCATCCATCAAATTCTCCTCAGGCAGCACCCTTCTTTTTTGTCAAGAGAAAGGATGGCAGTCTTCAACCATGTCAAGACTATCATTATCTTAATAAAAACACCATCCAAGATGCCTATCCTCTTCCCCTAATCTCTGACCTTGTCAACAAGGTAAAAGATGCCAAGGTTTTCACCAAATTCAATGTTAGATGGGGATACAATAATGTCCATATCAAAGACAGACACCAATGGAAGGCCACCTTCATCATCCACAAAGGCCTCTTTGAACCCACCATTATGTTCTTTGGCCTCACCAATTCCTCCAGTACCTTTCAATGGTTCATGAATGATTCCTTCAGAGACATGATTGCAGAAGGATGGCTCATGATCTATATGGATGACCTCCTCATAAGTCAAATATCTTAGTATGATTGTCCATTTCAGACAGGTTGCTATGGACCCAGTAAAACTTGACAGAATTGTAGCCTGGCCAACCCCTCAAAAGGTCAAGGATGTCCAATCCTTCCTCGGATTCATCAATTTCTACTGCAGACTTATCCCAGATTATTTGTCCATTGCTCACCCCCTAATTGATCTAACCAAAAAGAATCTTGCTTGGAACTGGACCACTGCCTGTCAACAAGTGTTTGACTCTCTCAAAGCATTATTCCTAGCCAAACCTGTCCTTCAGATGCCTGACCTCTCTGCCCCATTTGCCATTGCCACAGATGCCTTCAAATATGCTTCTGACACTGTTCTCCTCCAAACTGATGTCAATGGTGACTGGCACCCCTGTTCCTACCTATCCCAATCCTTCTCCCCTATGGAGTGAAACTATGACATCTACAACCACAAGCTCTTGGCCACCATCAAAGCCCTTAAATATGTGAGAGCACGAGTAGAGCGAGGGCTGGAGTGTGCAGCTAGACGAATGGTCTCAGTCGTGTGCAGTAGAACGGACTATATTGTAGTTACCTAGATGAACGGTCTATATACATAGTAAGCAATTAGTTGGGTGTAATAAGGAACGAGCTCACCTCAGTCGTGTGCGGTAGAACAGACTGAGGTAGTGGTCATCGAGTGAGAAACTATATACTCATAGGTATAAATACTCAAGCACAAAAGGTAACATATGAAATGAAGGATCAAGACAATAAACAACACAGGCGAGTAGGTACAAAAATGTAAAGCGTATGGTATGAATGTAAGTGAGAATGTATCTAGGTCTGTAGAATGGTGGCTAATGGGGCTGACAAGTGGCTGCATGCACGCTTGCCAGTTCTGACAAAATATTGGTGCCATTACCTCCATGGATCCCCTTTTCCAGTTTAGATCTTCACCAATTACAAAAATCTCACTTACTTCTGCAAACCACAAGATCTAAACCACCACAAAGCCTGTTGGTTACTTGATCTTGCCAACTTTGATCTCAAAATAATCCACATATCTGGGAAACTCCTCACTGGACCTGATGCTCTGTTCCATCAGACTGATTTCTTACCTCTTTCCAACCTTGATAATGAGGGGGTTATTCTACTTCCAACTTCCCTCTTGGTACAAGTCATTGATGCAGCCCTGCACAACAAAGTCTCTTCTGCCTCCACTGGCAACCCCTTCATCCTCAACTTCCTCTAGTCACTCAAAGGGGACATCCCATCCTTCTTCTGCAACAATCTCTCTGACTGGAAATATGATGTGGGTGTCCTCACTTACCAAGGCCATATCTATATTCCCCCAACTGCCTCTCTCTGTTACAACATTGTCCATTGCTGTCATGATCATGAAACTGCAGGACATCCAGAATATCTCAAGACCAGACAACTAGTTGTCACAAAATTCTGGTGGCCTGGGTTAGCCATCTTCATTTGCCAATATGTCTCTGGTTGTGCTACCTGCCAACAGAACAAATCTAATATCCATCCTACCATTTTTCCACTGTCCCCTATCCCCTCTACTACATCCCACCCTTTCCAACAGATCTCCTGCAATCTCATCACCAACCTCCCACCTTCTGATAGCTTTGATACTTTATTGGTCATGGTCAACCATGGGCTTACTAAGGGGGTAATTCTCTGCCCTACAAAGAAGTCCATTACTGCCAAAGGAGTCACCAGCCTTTTCTTTCACAAAGTATACCTTAGGTTTGGACTCTTCAACAAAGTAATCTCTGATCATGGACCACAATTTGCCTCTACCTTTTCACAAGAACTTGGAGAACTACTCAAATATGACCTCTCCCTTTCCACCACCTACCACTCCCAATCTGATGGGAAGACAGAATGGGTCAACCAAGAGATTGAGACATACCTTTGCATCTTCTGTGGTAACAATTCCATTTTCTGGGCCAAAAAC
The DNA here is from genome assembly GCA_038092575.1 of Boletus subluridellus. Classification (NCBI taxonomy): domain Eukaryota; kingdom Fungi; phylum Basidiomycota; class Agaricomycetes; order Boletales; family Boletaceae; genus Boletus; species Boletus subluridellus. Next base: position 11,875 of record JBBPQN010000482.1, read on the forward strand.
CTTTTGCATGTAGAATTTGCCCATAACCACCACCCTCATTCAGTCACCAATCTATCTCCATTTTTCCTCATGATGGGCTATGAACCCCATGCCCTATCCTCACTTATTCCTGAATCCCCACTCCCTGCCATAGAAACCCACTTGAAATCCCTCTCTGCAGCCAGGAATGAAGCTCTAGCCTCACATGAACTCACTAGACAAGTGATGACCACTCATACCAAATGACACTTTACACCCTTCAAAAAGGGAGACAGGATCTAGCTTGAGGTCTGAAATTTGAAACAACTCATTTCCAATCCAAAATTCACCCCTAAATGGAAAGGACCCTTTGTCATCATCATAGTCCTATCTCCAATTGTCTACCAACTCCATCTCCCCATGATCTGAAAAATCCACCCAGTGTTTCATGCTTCCCTGTTATCACCCTATCATGAAAATCCTGTTCATGGAAAGAACTTCCCCACTCCTCCACCAGACCTTATTGCTGGGAAAAAAGAATATGAAATTGAAAAAATCATATGATACAAAGGACCTCCATCTTGCTGTTCCTACCTTATCCAATGAAAAGGATACTCTGCTGAAGATGATTCCTGGATCTTAGAAAAGGAACTAAGGAATGCCCCAAATGTCCTTTCTGACTATAAAAAGGTGAACCACTTTCCCCTCTGCTAAACCAAACTCCCCACCTTAATCACCATGTCTATTGGAAATGTTCTCACTTCCCCATCATTCCCATCTCTTTCTTCTGTCTCATGATTCCTTCCCTCCAATCTCTCACCAAGCCATCCCTGGTTGGGGGGCTATGGCCCCTCATCCATGGTCTCCTGATTTTGCCCCCATCTCCATCACCACTATAGCCACCACTGTTCCCTCAGTCACCATTCCTCTTTATGTCCAATGTTTTTGTGATGATTTCCCTTCCACAGAGGACATTGCCCATTTAACCTCCTACTTACAAGATTCTTGTCTCATTCTCCCCATTGAAAGTCACCTCAACATTGGATCCCCCTTATATGCCCTCTACCACTCCTACCATCAGACTTGCCACCTTTGCACCATTACCCAGATCTTTTCTGCCAATACTGAGGTAGCCCTCACCTCTTATGTTGTTGAACACATCTGTCAAGAACAAGAAGCCACCCTCCTCATCACCTTCTATCAATTAGGAATGCTGGAGTTCCTTGAAGACTTAGACTGCTAACTTCTTGCCTTATCCCTTGCACACTCATCTGAGGGGCCAGCTGGACCCACTCCCTCTAGCAATTCCACCCCATCTACCTCCTCTTCCCCCCTCACTACAGACAAAGTAGCTATTCTAGAACAAGTCAAAGCCATGTGGACAGGACATGATGGCCATTGCCATCACCTTGGATATTGTTGTGCTCAATGTCTCTATTATCAATGTCCCAGTTGCCTACAATGAGCCCCTGGTCACCCACAATATTCCTGTCCCCTCTGACACCAACCACCCCCACCTTCACCTTCACCTTCACCTTCACCTTCCTCCCAATCCACACATTTCCACCTCTCTGATCATTCCTCTCCACACTCTATTCAATGAGTGCCCATGTTGTGGAATATCCCTCAATGCCCCCCTCCACACCATTGTCATCACACCCCTTCTCCCATCATTGACAACTCCAACAATGTATTCAATAATGAAGCCATTGGCAATATGGCCAGATCTCCAGTCAGGGGATTTGTTGACCTGTAGGATATATCTCATCAGAGATTCAATTGTAACAGGGGGGTAATGTTATGATCTAATCTTTCTCTTTCATATCTCACCTTCTTCTTCTTCTTTCATCACATGTTTACCTTTAGTTTTGTGACTCATCAGTAACCAGGCTGTTCTAGCCCCACCTAGTATCACTATCCATCCCAGATTAACTGGTTTCTGTCACCTTCTGGTCCATTCTATGAGCTCTTTCTATTATCTTCCATCAGGCTCCATAGGTGTATTTTCTAGAATATTCCTTTTCTTTCTTAGTCTTTCCAGTCACTTACCTATCACTGAGGCTGCCAGGGTATATAAACATCACTTCTATACTTCCCTGTTTTCAAATATTGATATACTTTGCCCACCTATCTCTGAATTCCAGTACTACATGTGTGGTACTTGAACCTCTCTGAACTAGTCTTTGCACTACTACTGAGTGTGCACTAGACTCCTCAAAACTCTCTTCTCCTTCCAGGAGATCTCAGAGTCACTTTCATGCTCTGACATTACTGATCACTCTACTGACCACACTTCTGATCACCACTGATCACCTTGCTCACCACATTATTGACCACCACTGATCACTACTGATCACCTCTTGTCATTCTATGACCCCATCTCACCTGTGAAGCCTATGCTTGCCTCTACATGAGTCAAGCATAACATGTAGAATGAGTAGTACTGGGATCCAACTTGGACACCACCCTATTCTCTCTGCATGTCATGCTGTGAATGCCTGGAGAGTTGTGATTGTGCATTAGGATGTGTATCAAGGAGAGGAAAAGATAAGGACTTAAATATGTGCAGCCTTCTGTGCATGGACAGTGCTCAACAGCATCATGGGCTTTGCACAGGATCTCACACATTCTCATGCATGACGTTCACTTCACACAAATAAGAAATTGAAGCTACCATGATTGAATCCTTGTGCCAAGGCACCACTCTTGCCCAACACATCATAAAGTATGTATAAGCCTACTGTTACGCTGATGCATAGAACCTAGTTGGAGTGCACACTCGAGTGTAGTGCGAAGACACTTAGAAGTTTGGGGATCTCACTATGACTGGTCCTTAGACTAATCACTTGCGGAATGACCAGATTCTAGCAATAGATTGCGTAGAACTAGATGTAGAACTATAGTACAAGGGCAAGATATTTATACTACTTGGAATGGCGCACAGACCAGCTAAGTAAGAATGTGCACAGACCATCTGGGTAAAGGGGAATACGAGGCAGTACAAGAGAGCTGCCTAAAAGAGGTTATTTGTCCATATCAAGAAGATTGTCTGTGAAGGTTGCATACTGCGTGGTTAATGCCATAAGGGCAAAGCCCTCTCGCATGTGTGAAGATGAATGTGTGAGAGCATAGTTAGAAGGATAAAAAGGAAAGAAATCCATAACATTACCCCCTTCATATGGAAGAGACTCTGACTCTTCCCCTATATTCTCCAGTTCCAGCTGGGTCCATTCTTCCGCCTCCTCAGTTTCACCTGGACTGGTCTCCCTCATTGATCTCATAGTTGGTGGGGTCATGGTCCCAGTTGACCCAGTCATTGTCACGGAAGACACAGTTGTCAGCGATATGTCTGACCTCTCTGCAGAGAGAATAGACTTGACAAGGACATCAAGCCTGGATGTGTCCAGGGGTGGCAGTGTGGCAGTAGGGGCAGATGTACTGCATGCAGTTGACTCGGAAGTGGTCAGTGGAGTGGCACTTGAAGCACCGCTGATGACGGTGGGGAGGAACATGAGGCTGGAGAGAGGGTTGGGCCATAGGTGGAGAGGAGGGTTGGCGACCAACAGCAGAGAGGGCAGGGGTGATGGGGCAAGCAGGGGTGACAATGGTGAGGGGTCCCAGGGTGGGGATGCGGTGGGGAGAGTGGGAATGACC
>JBBPQN010000483.1:0-15401 GCA_038092575.1 Boletus subluridellus
GCCACCGAATGACAACATGCTTGCACGAATAGAAATAGATGTGGGAGAGTTGAGGGATTTATAGATAGGAGAATTTCTTACTTGGCGAACAAGAGAATTAAGCACGCTTTGTTTTAATTCCGGCGCCACGCTCATACTTTGTTGAGTCGCTCTTTCGGAATGGGGAATAATATTGCCAAGAAGATCATCCAGAGTACATACAGGGACATTGGACTCATCGCAGTCCACAAGATTGGTAGAGATATTACAGGATGAAAGGGAAACAGAAGAAGAAACATAATTGTTCAGTCCATGAACACCCTCATCGTTCACAGACTTATTTAATTTAAAGAAGAGGCTGCCTTCTGCCTGGCTTCTACTTCGAATTTATCTCTGTAGAAGGCTTCAGCTTCTGCTGAATAGAAGGACGGGGTTGCTGCTTGTTGAGCGACAACTGGGGGAGCGGACGGAATGGGAGCAGTGGTTGGAGGAGGAGGAAGGGGACGACCATATTGGTGCTGGCTGTGCTGCATGGGCGGCTGGTAAGGTGCAGCAGGCACAAAGGCACCTGTTTGATAATCCCAAAGATACTGTTGCCGTACCTGTGGCGGTCGCGGGCTCTCCGATTGGGGTTCTGAGAGCAATCTGGCCAAATGTGGCCAACCTTGTTGCAACCGTAATAAGTATGGGTATTGGGCCAGGATGGAGGCACAGCTTGCTGCGCATCTATCTCCATCAGGGCTCCTCTACCCAGCTGCATACCGGTGGGAGTGAAACGGGAGTGGTTACCTGGAGGAGGTCGTTGCAGGGGCAGATAATATTGTTGGCCATAAGGCCGCGGGGGACGAGAGGGCGGACTGCGTTCGATTGCGATCTGTTCAAAGTTCCTACCGATTGTTCGGTAGTTTCCGCAGAGCTCAAGGTAGTCATCAGACTCCTTTCCTGTCATCTTCGCTTGGTAGTAAATGCGATAGTCGACAGCCTTTTTGAGCAATTCGAGGGCAAAGTCCACCCTGATGTCTGCTTCCTTTACCAGGACGATGAACTCCTGGATGAACAAATCTATGGGCCTAGACCCTTGCCATAAGGCTTGTAGCTTTTTAAGGCTCTCGTGAGCCAGTACCTCAATCTGGAAGTACTCTTTAATTTCGATCTGAAGATCGAGCCACTTGGGCCAAGCCACAACGCCTTTTGGTGCAGTTACCACAGATCCTGCCGCTATTGGGATCTCGGTATCTTCTTCTTCTAAGTATCGTTCCAGTGTAATTTGGGTGAAGCCCTCAGCCTTCTTCTCAAATTGAGACAGGACTGCAACCATGCGAACGCGATTGTCCTTCCAATCCTGTGCATCGACCCAGAGTCGAAGTTTGATCCACCAGGCACGAAACTTTGAGCGGTCGCCATCCCAGTTACCAGGATCAACAATTTTCTTTGATATATTTGAGTGCTCCTTGCTCAAGGCAAGCACGTCGAGGCGGTTGACGAGATCGTCAATATCAACAGAAGACATCTTTTAATGAGAGGTGGGGGGACGGCGGTGTTGGAGGAAAAAGGAGTCAGAGAAGTAATTGTTACAACGCCTGTTATGTTGAAGTTGTACATAACAGAAGAGTGCGAGTTGGGCATCGGAGTATCGTTTGGTATAGGGGATTTGCTTCTTTGGGGGGGGAGGAAGAGGAGAAGGAGCTACTGGAGCAGTAGGGGATTGTACCGGTCGGGGTTGTTGCACTATTCGATTTGTGTGAATGTGAGCCAGCTTAATCCTTACTGTGAGGTATCTTACAACCAAGCTTGAGGGATGCAGCAAGTAGAGGATCTAAAAAAATAAACTTTCGACCGGAGGTAATACCTTCTTCTCCGTAAAGTCTCGTAATGGGTTCTCTGGGGTCCACAAAGCCCAGGAACAAACTGGCACATATACTAATGTAAAAACTATGAAAATGATGCTCTACCTCCCCAATCACTTGAGGGACTAATGAGACGATATAAGCTCAGCTACAGGCAGCACGACGGCTGTGGTTCCCATATCGCTCTTCGCAAATAAGGCACGACCCTTATGTGGCTATCACCTCAAGGGAGAGACTGAGAAGGTTTCTAACTAGCATGACAAAAGCTCGGGGTACTGCCCCACATTCTAAAGTGGCGAACATAAAAGAAAATGAAGTCTGGAAAACACCAGTGGGTTCTCTTTAGCCCTAGAGTCCGGGCAGTGTATGAAGTCTAATCCAAGTGTTGCGAGATGATCTTGAGCGAACACTGGCAGGACTCGTCTTGAGCTACACCAAACTTTATGATGAAGAGAAAGCAGAGGAGTGAAGATAAGAGGCGGGGTCTTTCTTAATCAACTCGCAAGGACGTAGGTCGCAAGTGACAAATGGATTAGACTGGGGAGTCCAGTCGAGTACCGCTACTTTATATATGTTTCAGGATGGCGCACGGACCATAGGGTCCATGGAAAGACTACTGGTTTTAGATAGATAAAAGAAGAGTTCATGAGAAGGGAAGAATGATGATGAGAAATAGAAGTGGAAATTAATAAGGCATGTGTGCAGCATGTTTGTCTAGACCATAGGTTACGTGTAGTTTCCCATGGTCACGTGCACATCTCGTGACTTTGAAGTCTGAAGGATGTAAAGTAGTGTGTGAATGTGCTAAGTTAAAAAATGTTTGAAAATATGGTATATCATAACAGAGATTTGTAATCCCTAGCTTATAGTGTTTCATCTGTGGAAGGCAAATCAGTAGTCTGGGAAACAAGCACTTTAGTTTCATTGCATTTGTGAAACAACCCAAATGCGAGTACTAGTTGTACCACAGGTCATCACAGAATGTCAACTAGAGAATGAGATGAAGCAAAGAGGAATCGGGCTCAGTCTTAAAGCTTTGGGGAAAACTCCAAGAGAACTAAACTGGAGGACATCCAGTGAAGTCTCGAGGTCTTATATATCATTCTACATATGTGTACATGTTTGTATCAGATCTACCGATACATCTTCATATGGTAAGATGGAGATTAAAGACATGAGTCATAACATGTGTTGAGCATAGCCATGAAATGGAAGAGCAGAAATGAATAACATGATGCAACCGCATGTGGTGGCAGAATGGAAGAGAAGAAAGGAAGTGCATAGCACAGAGATGAACATGAGAAGAAATATAACTATAAAAGGATAAATGCGTCCATTAGAGTCAGAGTGACTCAGAGTGTGTTGCAATGACTGATGGTATAGCCTGCATCAAGAAGTCAAGTGATAAACAAGTCATGTGACCCATCACGTGATCTAGTCACGTGACTTTGAAGATGAAAATAAGTTAAAGTCAAAAAGAAAAGAGGTGTCATAGAGATAAATAGATGATGATAGGAGCAAACCATAACAATTTGCCTATAAAAAAGACAGCATTGCATATAATAAGCACATGACGGAGAAGGCAGTGTCCTTGGGAAGAATGGGAACAGGAGAAACCAGAACAGAGAGAATTGGAATGGGGGAAACCAGAGCAGGAAGAATAGGATCAGAAAGAGGCAGTATTCTTGGGGAGGATCAGAACAGTGAGGCTGTCCTCAGAGGCAGTGTTGGACACTGCATACTGCTGTAGTGAAGCCATGATGTCATCCCACAGGGAAGACTCAGGGTAGTCCAGGGGAATAATAGGGGAAAATGAAGGGGGGGTATTGTCACCTGTAACATTACCCTCTGTGTACATCTGAAGTTCCATCACAGACAAAACCTTAGTTGTCTCAATCTCCCTCATTCTCCTTGTAGTTGGTGAGGTCCCAGTCGATGGCTGAGAGGTCATGGAGGGGGCAGTTGACTGCAAGATACCCAAGCTCATTGCAGTAATTGCAGCATTGGTGAGGACAGTCAGCCTGCTTGTGTATGGGGGCAAGGATCTGACAGAAGGGGCACTGATATCTGGGACAGAAGGGGCATAGGTGTCTGAAGGTGTGACAGTGGTAACACCAGATGGAAATCATGGATGGGTGACACATGGTGGTGGAGGAAGAGTGAGGAAGGGAGTCCACATGAGATGGGGAATGATTACATTTGGTTGCAGTTGCTCAACTGGGATTGAGTTGAGTGGGGGTTGTACTTCCCCCAGGTCCATTGAGAAGGTTGCTGGGACCAACCTTGACAGCTGCTGAAACATCTCCCATAGAGGGGGGAAGGTTATGGGGAGTCTGGGATGGGAGTCTGGTAGAGACAAGGATTTGATGGCAACACCATCTGAGGGGGTGAGGGGATCTTGGGTCTGCTGGAGGGGTAATGGGTATGGGGGTGGTGGGGCAAGTGGGGACAATGGTGGACTCAGAGGAGGGATCCTCAGTGGCGACTGAGAGGGTTCTGACATCAACTTGGTTTCTAAGCTTGAGATGAGATCTTTGAGAGCTCTGGCCTCATCAGTCATCTAAGGAAAAGGAGGATGGGGAGGAGTGAGATGTTCCATTAAAGACATCAGTGTCAGTAGGAAGGGGGTCATTGTTAAAGTATGCCTGTCTCTCCTTTTCTGAAAGGGAAAAGATGATAGGGTGGAGGAAAGACAAGATGGTTGTGAGAGGGAGGATGGAGATGCAACAGTGGAGTTGCTTGATGTGGAAGGCATTAAGCATGGTGTTTCTGATCTTGAGTACAGCTTGTTTGATTGAGGTGAGTGGCAAGACATTGGATGTCTGGCCAGCATAGGAGTGTTCTGTGCCAACATGGGAACTTGTCATGTCCCAGGCAGCCCAGGGGAGAAGGGATCAAATGGTGGTGTAATGCCTGTAAAGGCAGAGAAGGTGGATGAGGGTGTCATTGCACGAGAAGAGTGGCAGTCTCTCAAGTGTGATAGATGCTTCTTGACTCTCGAGGAGGGAGACATAGACAAGGTGGCAAGTGGATGGAGGGAGATGATGGATGTGGGTGGAAAGGAGAAAAGGGAACATCATGGAGGTTCTTAAGAGAGAGAAGTTCAGAGTCCACTTTTCTTTTTATACTCCTTTAGGATGGTCTTGGCATTTCCTAAATTGTGGGCAGGTTCCCACGTTCACTCTGCATTTGAATATCCTTTCCAGTGCATGAGGTACTGCCTTTTGTCCGAGTTTTTCTGATGGGTGATGATGGCCTTGACTTTATATTCTTTCTCTGCTCTGACAAGATCTGGTGGAGGTTGAGGGAAGTTGGGGCCATGTTCCATAGTTTCCCAATATGGTGAAAGCAGGGAGGCATGGAAGATGTTGTGGATTTTCCATCATGATGGAAGTTCCAGGCAGTAGGCCACTGGAAAAATGACTTTTGAAATCCAGAAGGGTCTGGTATGTTGTGGGGAGTGTTTCTTGGACTGGGTCTGGAGATGAAGGTTCTTTGTCTCAAGCCATACCTGGTCTCCCACCTTTCAAGGTTTGAAGGATGAATGTCATCATTCCTTCATATGTTGTTGGGCAAGCTCATGAGCTGCTTCTGCTTCTTTTCGGGAGTTGGAGATGGTGTTTAGCCTGGATTCAAGGGTGGGTAGGAAGGTTTTTCCTAATGGGGGATAGGTGCAAGGTTCATATCCCATTAGAAGGGAGAATGGGGATTTGCTTGTTATGGAATGAATAGCAGAGTTGTGGGCAAACTCGGCCATAGGCAACATTTCTAGCCATTTGTGGGGGGAGTTGGTGCAGAAGATGTGTAGAAATATCTCAAGTTCCAGATTATAGCATTCTGTTTCTCCATCCATCTGAGGATGGTAGGCTGTGGATAGAGATACATTGTATTTGAGGAGTCTGGCTAACTCCTAAGCAAATGCCGATGTGAATTGTGGTCCTCAGTCAGAGACCAACTTGTCATGGAGACCGAAACAACTGAAGACTTTGTGGAAAAAGAGGTGGGCAATGCCCATGGCATCAATGGTTTTTGTGCAAGGAGCAACAATTACCCCCTTACTAAGCTCATGGTCAACCATGACCATGACAGAGTTGTGTTTGTTGACCAGGGGAAGGTTGGTGATGAGATCAACCAAGATATTGGAAAAAGGGCAAGAGGTGGCCATAGGGAGGGGAACAAGTGGCAGCACAGTAGGATGGGTCAACATCTTGTGGGATTGACACACAGTGCAGCTGGCAATGAAGTGCTGGATGAAGGAGGAGAGTCCTGGCCACCAATAGTCTTTGGTGAGGAGAGTGGTTGTGTGAAGGTGACCACCATGGCCACCGGCAGGGGAAGAGCGGACTGCCATGACCAGATCGTGGTGGGTGGGTTCTGGTACATAGAGGTGGTCTTTGTAGTAAAGACAGCCATCAGTATAGGTCCAATCGGAAGGACAGGACTGTCCAAAGAGTGGTTTGTTAACCTCCATCTGATGGAGGGCATCCAGGATCAGGGGGTTGGTGGCAGAAGAGCTGTGAATCTTGGATTCCAGTGTGATATCTATTACCCGTACATGGTGGGCAAAAGCATCAGAAGGGAGCAGTTGGATGTCCTCATTGTCAGCAGAGGTGTCCACATCATCCTGGCAAGAGAGTGTGTCCACCAGGGCCATCTGTGTTCCCAGGAGGGCAACATAGTCCAGGTTGAAATCCTGGAGGAAGAGAAGCCATCTGGCTTGTCTTCAAGAGAGTTTCTGTGGTTTCTTGAAATAGGTGAGGTTCTTATGGTCAGTAAGAACCTTAACGGGGTAGGAGGAACCCAATAGGTATTGGTGCCAGTCCTCGAGTCCATGAATGACTGCAAGGAGTTTCCAATCAAAGATGTCATAGTTTCTCTCAGCTGGAGAGAACATCTGGGAGAGATACTCACACAGGTGTAAATCTCCATTAGAATCCTGTTGTATCAGGACCACTCCTGATGCAGTGAGAGAGGTGTTGGTCATCAGGGTGAATTCCTTGGATGTGTCTGGGAATGCTAGCACCAGGCAGACTATGAAGGCCTTTTGAAGGGCTAGGAAGGCTGACTTGTGAGATGGGGTCCATGACCAAGAAGCACCTTTCTTGGTGAGGTTGAGGAGGGGGCAAGCAAGGTCTGAGAAGGATGGAATGAACTTCCTATAGAAGTTGCAAAATCCTAGAAATAATTTTATTTCCTGGACCATCAAAGGGTGAGGCCACTCCTCGATTGCATGTAGTTTGGTGGGGTCCATCTTGACTCCATCCTTGTTGAGGACAAGTCCCAGGTAGTCTACCTCGGGTGCAGCACAGGTACACTTTTCCAGTTTCAGGAACACCTTGTGTTCCTGAAAACACTGGAGGACTTTCCTGGTCAGTTCTTCATGGAGGGTAGGATTGGATGAGTGGATTAGGAGGTCATCCATGTAGATGATGAGCCATCCCTCTGTGATGTAATCGCCAAAGAGGTCATCCATGAAGGCTTGGAAAGTTGCGGGAAAGTTACACATGCCAAAGAACATAACAGTGGGTTTGAAGAGACTGAAAGGGGTCACAAGGGCTGCCTTCCATCTATCTTTGGGTTTGATGAGGATGTTGTTGTACCCCCATCACACATCAAACTTGGTGAAGATGGATGACCCTCATACCCGGTCGATGAGATCCAAGATAAGAGGGAGCAGATACACATTCTTGATCACATGCATATTGAGGTACCTGTAATCCTGACAGGGTCGTAGTTTGTCATCCTTCTTCTGGACAAAGAAGAAGGGGGATGCCTGGGGAGGTTTTGATTGGGTAATCTCCCCAGAGGCAAGGTATTCAGGAGGGGATAATGGGTACATCTTGGCTCATCAAGGAATGAAGGTGTCTCATAAATCTATAGCATGGTTGTAGGGTTTGGACGGAGGGAGTTTGGTAGAATCTTTCTTTTCAAAGATGTCTGCAAAGTCTTTGAATGGAGTGGGAAGCTCCACTTTCTCGGTTCCTACCTTCTGGGCTAGGGTGGTAGACAACATTGTCTTTCTAAGAAGGTGTTCTGGGACCTTTGAGTTGTATTGCATGTTCAGTACACATGCATGGAGAAGAACATTCTTCTGTTGTGAAAAGGAAGTTCACAGGTCTTGCTCAATATTTGTGTTTTCATTAGCATCCAGATACTTCAGCAAGTATCGCTGGGAGAGTGCCTGTGGGTGGTTGAAGTGCCTCTCTTTGTATAATCGGGGATCAATGGTCACTTGATCCATCATCCAATCTATTATCAGGTTGACTGTGTGTAACCAGGGCAGTCCTAGTATGAGGTCGTCCTTTCCACAGTTAAGGATGAGAAGTTGTCATGGTTTGAGAACTCCATTCATGTTGAGTATGGTGGAGACTCTATGGGTGATGTCTCCAGATAAGTTGGACAACCCGTCCACGTTCCATGCTTTGATAGGGTGAGGCAGAGGTATTAGGGGGATCCAATGTTCTTTGGCAAATTTCCTGGATAGGAAACATCCCATAGCACTGCTGTTGATGAGTGCATTTAGGCCAATGATTCTTGTTGCATGTTTATCCTGGATTGAGATTGGAATGCGAATAGAATTACTGTTCACTCCAGAGATAAATACAAGTGCAATCATGACAGAAGGAGATGACATTGGTCCATCCCTTCCTTCTGTTGGGTGGGGGTTTTGTCAAGTGTGAGGATGTTTATGCCCTCATTTCCCCATACTTCCTCCATGTCCAGGAGGTTCTCTCCTCATTCATCCCTTTTCTCCTCAAAGGCCACTTTGAGGGTCCTAAGGATTAGGTCCTTGTCTGAGCATGTTTTCAGAGACTTGATGTAGGGATCCAGCAGATCTCCTTTCGGTGGAGTACTCATGATGGTATGAGTTTGGACTTGTCATTGTCCCTGTTGTGGATATTTCCTAGTAGAACATCCTGTCTGTTTGCATATGAAGCATTTGTTCTCTCATATGAGGCAGGCTTGTTCCATGGGGGAGAGGGTGAGGTGGTTCACGTCCATGGTGTTGGGATCATGATGTTGTCTTCCTCCTCCTCTTCCTATGGGGATCTGAGGGATTCAGTCCATATCCCTGATCCTGGCTAGTCCACTCTCTATCTCTGCAGCTTTGTTGTAGACATCCTTGATTTTCTCAGCGGTCTTGAGAATATTTGTTACAATCCTGTCAAGGCAGATGCCATAGAACAAGGAACGGCAACACTGCCTCTATCAACAAGAAGGGAGAAGGGAAAAGGAAGGGGGGGGAGGTAAGTGATGAGGGGAAGAGGAGGAAGGAGGCTCTCAGCAGTTAGGGTCCTTCACTAAGGACGTGGAGACTAGACTCCAATAGGATCATACTTGGTATGGCGACCAAGCGGTTGACCTATCTTCCGATACACGGTACTCAATGATGAGCTACCGGGTGAGGTTGGATAAACTGTCTAGGAGTGAACTCGGTCTGACTTCAGTCAAAGACGAAGAGATTAGAACTGGGGGTTCTCATCTCTCATCACTGTATTTATACTAGCTAAGTACGTGCATGGACCATAAGGGTCTAGGGTAAGCATGCGAGAGTGAGTACTAAATATGGAGAAATGAGAAAGGAAGTAACGACGGGGATCAAAAGGAAGGTGAGTGTGGGAGTACATGTGTAAGCAGCATGGGGAAGAAGAGAAGAGGTGGAATGGAAGATCTATTGGGGGAAATGGAAGATGGGATCGGGAGATCCAGATCTAGATCTGATCAGGGGATTACATAAGTAGATCGGGTTGGGATTGAGTGAAAGGAAGTAAACGAGAGACAAGATCATAACAATATTGGTGAGGGTTAGCTGTTTGGCAATCTCTCTATTGAGTCCTCAAAGGAACCATTCTTATAAGGCTCCTTTTTCTTTGATTCCAGCTTGAGTGGTGAGGACCATGAACTCTGTGAGATATTTCTTGAAGCTATCTTTGTGAGGAAGGTCTTGTTGCAAAGAGGCGAGTTCTACTTGAGTGTGGGAGGCTGTGTCATAGGGAGAGAAGGTGGTAGAGAACACCTCCTTGATGTGGGCATAGTCCTTCTCTTCTGTGGGGGTAGTTCAGTCCATGAGCTTGATGAGCCAAGCCTTGGAAAATGCTTTGCCTCTTCCAGTAGGCATGCGGTTTAACAGGATAAATCCCTTTGCTTTATCAGTTAAGTCTGGGTGGAGGGAGAAGTATCTGTCCATTCCTAGGATTCATTGGTTGGCATTCTTTCCTTCTTCCAAGAAGTCCTCCAGGAGGGCTGCTTTGATATCCTTGACCATGTTGTCATCATCTGAGTCTTCTTCATCTCCTATGGGGTAGTCTGGTTCTGGTGGTCCTGGTGCAAGTGGTGGTGGTGCTGGGTAGGGATGGGATGAGATGTAGGCTTCTGTGTCAGCACCAGTGAGGATGGTGTGTTTGTAGATTCCTTCTGCTGTTCCTACTACCTCCTCTTTGGGGATAGAGTACTGGGCAAGGTTGGTGGGAGGATGGGAGCCGACAAAGGATGAGTGAGAGAGAGCAGGTGAAGCTCTATGAGGGGGAGGACCAGGGGTGGGGTTGCTTCACAAGGAACCAGGTACCCATCACTGCTCAGGTATAGTGGCGAAGGTTGAAGACTATGGTGGTGGATGGGGTGGAGATATATGACATTCTTTGTCATCCTCATGTTCTCCTGAGAGAAGCTGCATAAGATTGATACACCTCGTGTTGACCTAGTGTTGCTGCACTGGCAGCTGTCTATGGGGGTAGGTTGTGCTAGATAGCTCCAATGACTAGGAACTTAAACCTTTTGTTACTCCGAGTAACAATGGAACACCAATGAGTAGTTGGAGTTCATTCAGAGGCACTCTAAGACCTGATAGAGTGTATGCCAGCCCACTATGCTGAGCATCAATAGATGGCTCTCACCAGAGAGCAGACCAAGAAGCAAAAGAGGAAGTGCAAGAGCTGGCAAGGGAAGTGAGCCAGCAGTGAACTCCAAGATACACAGTAGATTGTGTAGGTTTAAGTTAAAGAGTAGTTTACAGTGGAGACTGAATATATATACTACCTAGAGTCAGTTTAGGGCAGGTGAGTCAGAGTCTGAAACTAACATAAGGGGAGGCACAAGCATGATGATGAGATAAGGAATGCATCGTGTATAATAAGCATGTGACGGAGAAGGCGGTGTCCTTGGGAAGAATAGGAACAGGAGAAACTGGAATGGAGAGAATTGGAATGGAGGAAACTGGAGCAGGAAGAATAGGATCAGAAAGAGGCAGTATTCTTGGGGAGGATCGGAACAGTGAGGCTGTCCTCAAAGGCAGTGTCAGACACTGCATACTCCTGTAGTGAAGCCACAATGTCATCCCACAGGGAAGATCCAGGGTAGTCCAGGGGAATAATAGGGGAAAATGAAGGGGGGATATTGTCATCTGTAACAGCTGCCAGTGGCAACCTAAAATTCCTAGAGGAAAACTTTATTTTTTGTTGCCTTGTTTATGATCTTGTTCAAGCAAACATAGGGACAACTTGTGAGGACACATTGGTAAACTTCAGCTCTCTCCAATATTCAGCTATTCCAGAAGGGATTTGAGAGAAATCCTGGCTGGGCTAGTGGGTCCTGATTTGCATTATCAAAGATAATACTCACGTACTAGTACAGCTATGGTCAAATGGGATATGAAGTGGTCTATGACATGATTGTATATCAGGTTGAAGTGATGTCCCAGAAGTCCTTTTATCCTCTCAGTGCCAAGCAGTTCCTTCAATTCATCTTAATCCCAAGCATAGCTTGCCAGCTAGTTATGGAAGACAAGCACATTGACCTACAGCTTGCCTATGAGACTTAATACATAGTGCTGATGTTGGAGGGGCATTGTGTTATGCTTGGCTCAGGTAGAGATGAGTGTAGGCTTCACAGTCAAAGGTGGGCAATAAGGAGATCAACTGTGATCTATAAAGATTGATTGAGTCAAAGGGCAAGATGTTCTAGGAAGAGTCTCTGAAGAGAACTTAGGTTCTAAGGAGTCTTAGCGCACACTCAGTAGTAGTGCAAAGACTAATCCAAAGGCTCCAGTACCACACATGCAGTACCAAGAGTAATGAGAGGGTGGGCAAAGCAGATCAAGATTGAAGGGATCTACTACACACTGGTGCAAAGCCTTAAATACTGGGTAGCCTCAGTGATGAGTAAGCGAGTAGAATGGTAAAGAACTAAGTGGAATACACTAGAGAATACACCTGACAGAACCCAAAGGAAAACAATGGAAGGGGTTCACAGAAGGGGCCAGAAGGCAGTAGAAACCAATTGAGTTGGGATGGATAATGATGATGGACAGGGCTAGAACAGTCTGGCTGCTGATGAGTCAGAGTAAGGTGGGAGAAGGCATAAGTGAAATGATGGTAAGGTACAAAGAAGATAAAGAGAAAGAAAGAATAAGGCAAATTGTAACACATTGCAGCAACTCAAATTTGACCAGGAAGGAATCAAGAACATGAACATTGCAGACAATATGACCAAAGCAGAGGTGACCCTGGTGAGTTTTCTCTCCAGTCAAAACATGGAAAAGATTCATGATATTTCTTTTATAATATGGTGCTCAAACTTGGACAAATGTTAATAGTGTGAGTATGATTCTAGTTATCCCATGTTTAGTTCATCTTCTGTGTCACTCTCACCATTGTTTAGCAAGGTGAAGAAGGTCCTTTGAGATTCAAGGGTTGCTATGATGAGAAAATTCCAGAGAATCAGTGTGGACAACAAAAGACACAAGTAAAGAAACAACCTGCTTGTAAGAGTAGGAGGATCAAGGTGTCATTCCTCTCTCATTGTCATCTTCAACCTGGTGTGCCCACTACCATTGATTTCCTGGAAGAACAAGCCATCAATGGACCTAACCAGTGCCAAGACATGAAGCTGTCAAGTATGAAGGTGTTGACCACATCATGTCACTCAACCCAGCCTTCAAGGGTGCAACACCCACTTGCTTTTTTTGTCAAATTGTATCTGTATTCACTGCCATGTACACTATCCATTTCTGTACAATAATGCTTGTCTGATCACCAGTAATGTAAGACTGGTATAGTGAGACCAGACAGAAACCCAAATAGCTTAGTTGCACCAACTTATCAGTTGAAAGTCAATGGAGAAATTAGGTAAAATTCAAGAGAGGAGAATATGTACCTCAGAGGATATAGCTGTTAGATTCAGTGAAAAATCTGGCTGAAATGAAGAGAGTTGACCCATGAATATGCACTGATGGCTGAGTGAAAATCAGTGGAAAAACACTGTGAAAGTCAGAGTGGATCAATGCTGGTTCAGTGGATTTTTTCCAATGATAATCATCTGAGCATCTTTTGAACTCCTGGTCAATATGCAATTAATCTGCCACTGAAATTGATGTATTCTGCTGCCCACAGTGACAAGTGGAACAATTTGACTCATATGATGCAGATACAGGCTATTGAGAAATCAAGACAAGTAATGGATTGTTGCTGCTTTTTAGAGATTTGCTCTTTTCTTACAGACTCAATGTTCAAGATGTGCTCTCTTTTTCCTTTCCCTTCCATCCCTGCTTTTTCTTTGCATCGGTATTGCTGGTGATGTCATCAAGAGCTTTGCTTTTTTGTGGGAATGATCATCATCCACTGGGGTGGTGTGCTTCAGTTGAGATATGGATGCAGTGATAGTACCTGACTAACAGTCAATTCTGCTGAGTGCAGTGCCTGGAGGCAGTTTTTCTTCATTGAGAATAATGATTTGTTTTATGTTGGCATGAAATAAGTCTCTCAGAGGTCTTTGGCTTCCAAGGTGGAGGTGGTGAATGGTGAATTGGATCTCTGCCTTAGCATTTCAGAGCATGTCATTTACTCTGGTTGGTTTGACGAATTTTGAGTCTTTGAAAACACAAAGGGGAACAGCTTTGTATATAGGTTTCAAGAGATCAAGTTCATCATGATGCATGACATCAACTGGCCAGTTCTCTGTTTCTTCATCTATGATCTCAATCTCAGAGGTGGGAATGTCATGTTTTATAATGTCTTCATAGTATGTTGGATATGGGAAGTCTGAAATAGGGGTCTCCTTTTTAATTTTTGGTAGGGGAGGTGAGTGAAAGATGGAAATGGAAGATTTGTTTATCTTGCACCCTTTTCTCAAAGACACTTCTGATGAATTTGTTGAGAACAGGTAAACTCCAAGGGGTGATCAAACTCCAGATCTCTGGAGTTGTCTTGTCAGATGGGACTTGGCTTCACTGTATGTGGTGTGCCCTTGTTAGGAGTCCTGTTGTGTCCTGGAATTTACTAAGGGGTCAGATTTAGACTTTAAAATGTACTAGATGCCAAGTTGAGCGGAGGGTAGCAGAGGAGAGCCTTTGAGCCTCAAGTGGAGAGAAGAGGAGTTAAGCTAAATGTTTAATATCTAAGTACTGTAGGTAGTCAGTACTAATAATAGGTAGCTCTAATGTTAGTGTACTCACCTCAGTGGTTGGGAAACCAGCTGAGGTGTAACTAGGTACTACAACTGAAAATACTACTGTAGCTTATGTAAGCTATTCTCACGTTTGTAAACTCCAACACTAAGTTGATATTCAAACTGAAGATTTACAGGAGTAGTACGGAGAGCTTATATAGGTCAGAGTCATAGGGGATTACTAATGGAGTGGAGCTGGTTTGTAAGTAAAGGAGTCAGAGGTGAGGTTAAGCCAGAGCTGTGCTCCTAAGTGGAACACAGGTTTGGAGGGGAACTAAGAGTGGGGCTAGTATAAACAGGGAAGGACATAAGGTAATGTAGGTATGAACAAGGTCTGAGGGTCAGGGGTTGTGTCTCTAGTGAGAATGTGCCAGAGTTCATATGTACAAGAAGTGGAGTTAGTCTGGAGGACCAGGGTTGGACAGTTTAGGCAAATGCATGGGTATACCCCAGGGTATCAGTGGTCTGACCCACGCCCATACCCACGATGGGTATGTACCCACAGCTGTGGGTATGGATATCTGCTATGGGTCATGCATATCAGACCCTGGACCATACTCATGGTGGATAACACCCATGGGTATTGCATAGACTTGAATACAACTGTACAAAACTATTGTGTAGCCTAAGGTATAATAATACTGTCCCAACCATCTGCTTTGACAATATGAGTGTATCAAGTTGAGGGAATGGGCCAGGAGGCCATCTAGGTGAACTGGACAAAATGGAAGGCATTGGGGACAAAATGCAGCATGAAAGTGATGTGGATAGTGTTGGAAAAGATGGGAGATGGTGTGGCAAGGATAGCACAATAAGTGGCACATGCTGCAAGTTGAAACAAGTTGAAATGAAGTTTTTAGCTAGAGAAATGGCAAGTCAGCAAGAATGGTGCAAGCGCATGATGGATGACATACCTGAGCCATCCACACCACCCTGGAAGTGGCCTGGTAGATTAGCAAGGAAGACACAAGAGGAAGCACTGACTGAGCTGTACAATCACATGGCAAAGGTACCCCCAAACTGAACTGAACTGAACTTTGGCAACCCTAAAATTTTAATTTTAATTTTGTGAAGGATACCCACAATGCCCATGGGTGCTACAACCAATACCCACCACTGGGGTATGGGTATGGG
>JBBPQN010000484.1:0-15388 GCA_038092575.1 Boletus subluridellus
ATAAGGTGTGTATGCAGCGTGTTTGTCTAGACCATAGGTCATGTGTAGTTTCCCACGGTCACGTGCATATCACGTGACTTCAAAGTCTGAAGGATGTAAAGTAGTGCGCGAATGCACTAAGTTAAAAAATGTTTGAAAATATAGTATATCATAACACTACTCCCTCTTTAAGACTCGAATTCCAGATGAGTCCTGTGATAATTAGTTTCGGTATAGTTTTCATAATGAGTGAAAAGTGAAGAAAAGTCTCCGATGGTAAGGCCGTGAAGTTTCTGAGGAGCCAAGGGATTCTTTTTATGGAAATCGGCGACTGCCTGGGGGGCTGTGCTAATGATGTCACCAGATTCCCATGTCCTGTCGGATTCATCGTAGCCTTTCCAATGTATGAGATATTGAAGCTGGCGGCCTTTGAGACGAGATGCCGCGATGTATTCTATTTCAAACTGCTCTACTCCTTCTTTGTCAACTTTGATTGCATCGGGGCGTGAGACTGGTTGACCCGGAAGGGTTGCCCGATAAGGTTTAACGCGTGAAATGTTAACAGTAGGGTGAATACGAATAGAGTTTGGCAATTTGAGTTTTACGGCATTAGGAAGAACCTCAAGGATTTCGTAAGGGCCGATCCATTTTTGGGTAAGTTTCTTTGCCATATAAGGAAGCTTCAAGTGTTTGGCCGAAAGCCAAACTTGTTGTCCTTTCTCGTAATCCGGAGCTTCAGAGCGTTTAGACTCTGATTGTTTCTTCATTCTTTCTTGTGCTTCTTCCAATGCATCTTCTACTTCTTTATGACTTTTTCCCATCTCCATGCCAAACTCTTTTCCCATGCCTTTAGCTTTTCCTTCAAAGCCCATGCGAGGAGCGTAATTACGTGTGATGTTGAAGGGAATAGTGCCAGTGGCGGTGGTGAGAGAATTATTGTGATGGAATTGCGCAACTTTGAGCCAATCGGCCCATTCGGTCTGTCGCTTAGCTACGTAAGAGCGGAGATATTGTTCTAGTTCTCTGTTGACACGCTCTGTTTGTCCATCAGTTTGGGGGTGATAGGCGGTGGAGATTTTCTGGGAGATAGAGAGAAGATTTCATAATTCGGAAGTAAAGTCCGAAACGAACTGGGGTCCTCAATCGGAAACAATCATAGAAGGAAGTCCGTGGATACACCAAATATTGTCTCTGAAGATAACGGCTAAGTCCTTTGAAGAAACGGTATTGTAAGTGGGGATAAAAACGACTTCTTTAGAAAATCGATCGACGACAACACAAATGGCAGTGTAACTGTGGGAAGCGGGTAAACCCGTGATGAAATCAACCGATAAATCTTCCCATGGTCGTTTAGAAGCGGGTAAAGGTAGAAGTTTTCCTGCTGGTGCCTTTGATTTTCCCTTTGTTTGGGCGCACACTTGGCAGCTATCTACATAATTTTTAATGTCTTTTGTGACACCAGGCCATGAGAAATGACGAGTAAGAAGATGAGAAGTGCGAGCTTGTCCGGAGTGTCCACCAATAGGAGAGTCATGACAAATAGTAAGAAGTTCTGTACGTAAGGGTTTGGGAACAAAGACTTTGTTTTTGTTGTTTTTGAAAATATAGTTATCGTAATCATAAGTGTATTCGTTAAAGGATTCTTCTCTGATTTTTTCTGATTCTTTTATGATTTTTTCGTAAAAGGAAGATGAAAGTTCGACTTTGTTGATAAAAAGCGAAGGAGGTAAAACAGTAATGTTCTGGTTGTGATCTGTGACAGCATCACCATGGTCCGGTCGGCGAGATAAAGCATCTGCAGGACCATTCAATGTACCAGGTTTATAAATAAAAACGTAATTGAACTCTTGAAGAAGTGCGTGCCATCGAGCTTGGCGACCGGATAAGGTTTGGGGTTTCTTCCAATATTCGAGATTCTTGTGATCCGTCCAGATCTCGAAACCTTCCCTACCGATTAGGTAGTGTCGCCATTCTTCCAATGCTCTAATGACCGCGAGGAGTTCTTTATCGTAAATAAGGTAATTGCGCTCAGCGCTGTCGAAGGAATGGGAGATGAAAGCGCAGGGTCTCCAGAGACCGTCATCGCACTTAACCGAAAGCACCGCCCCTGTGGCGATATCTGAGGCATCCGTTTCAAGACACATTTCTTTGTCTCGATCTGGGTAGGCCAACAGGGGTGATTCCTTAAATTTGGCTTTCAAGGAATCAAATGCAACTTGGTGCTTCGGTTCCCATTTGAATAGAATGTCTTTCTTGGTTAGATTGTTCAATGGGCGTGCAATGTCCGCAAAGCCTTCTATGAAATGTCGATAATAATTACAAAGTCCGAGGAAGCCTTGCAGTTGTTTGAGGCATGTGGGAACCAGCCAGTCCAATACCCCTGACACCTTCTTTTCCTGCATTTCTACTCCCTCTTTAGATACTACCATACCCAGAAAGTCCACTTTGTCCTTTGAGAAACTACATTTTTCTGGTTTTACATAGAGATTGTTTTGGCGAAGACGGGAAAGCACCTCCTGTACTATTTCTTCGTGCTCTTCCTTCGTCTTGCCTTTAGTAAATATCATACAGTCATCGATGTAAATAACTAATATGGCATACATGTTGTTAAATATATTGTTCATCATTTGCTGAAAAGTAGGGGGTGAGTTAGTCATCCTGAAATACATAATGGTGGGTTCATATGCACCTATGGGAGTAACGAAGGCTCCCTTCCACTCGTCTCCTTCCTTAATTTTCACGTTGTTGTAACCCCATCGAAGATCAAGGGCTGTGAACATATCTGCGCCCTTAAGGCGATCAATCAACGTGGAAATAAGTGGAAGAGGATAGGCATTTTTGATAGTGCCTTCATTTAAGTAATGATAGTCCATAACAAGTCTCTTTTTTCCGTCTTTTTTGGGTATAAAGAATACTGGTGCCGTTTGAGGGGACTTCGATGGGCGAATATAACCCTTCTTGAGTTCCTTTCTGATGAACGTGCATACTTCGTCCATTTCCGCATCCGATAAAGGAATTACTCTACCCTTTTTGGGTGCGAAGTCTAGTTTCAGATCTATCGCATGATCCCAGGGTTTTCGTTCCGGCATTCTTTCGGATTCGTTCTCGGAGAATACATCAAGGAAGTCGTGATACGTTTCGGGCACTTTCTCCTTGAGTCCTTCTTCTATACTACAATTATAAATAAGTTTGATCAGTTCGTTAAAAGGTCCATCACCCATAATACAACAGTAGGGTGTGCAGCGAGGAAAAGAAATAGTTTTAGCGACCCAATCTATAGTGGGATTATGCCGAGCCAGCCAATCATAGCCAACAATGAGGCGGTAGGTTCCTAGTTTTGACACATAGGCTTCCAGGACCTCATAATGGCCGGCATTCCCAATAATTAACGTAACAGCGTGGGTTACTTGGCCTATTGCTCCATTAGAGCCATCAGCATTTTTCACCAAAATAGGGTTAGCAATTCTATAAGTAGGAATACCGTGAGAAAGAACATAGTCCTTGTCAATAAATGTGTGAGATGTGCCTGAATCTAGAAGGGACTTAAACAATTGAGATTGCCAACTTCCATCTTCATAATTCAGTACACGTGTCTCAAGTGACATTTCGCCACCAAATGACAACGTGCTTGCGCGAATAGAAATAGTCATGGGAGAATTGAGGGATTTATAGATAGGAGAATTTCTTACTTGGCGAACAAGAGAATTAAGCACGCTTTGTTTTAATTCCGGCGCCACGCTCACACTTTGTTGAGTTGCTCTTTCGGAATGGGGAATAATATTGCCAAGAAGATTGTCCAGAGTACATACAGGAAAATCAGACTCATCACAGTCCACAAGATCGGTAGAGATATTACAAGAAGAAATGGAAGGAGAAATGTAATTGTCCAGTCCATGAACACCCTCATCGTTCACAGACTTATTTAATTTAAAGAAGAGGCCGCCTTCTGCGTGGCTTCTACTTTGAACTTGTCTCTGTAGAAGGCTTCAGCTTCTGCCGAATAGAAGGACGGTGTTGCCGCTTGCTGAGCGACAACCGGGGGAGTGGATGGAATGGGAGCGGTGGTTGGAGGAGGGGGAAGGGGACGACCATATTGGTGCTGGGCGTGCTGCACAGGCAGTTGGTAAGGTGCAGCAGGCACAAAAGCACCTGTTTCATAATCCCAAAGATACTGTTGCCGTACCTGCAGCGGTCACGGGGCTCTCCTGTTCGGGTTCTGAGAGCAATCTGGCCAAATGTGACCAACCTTGTTGCAACCGTAACAAGTACTGGTATCGGGCCGGGACAGAGGCACAGCTTGCTGTGCATCTATTTCCATCGGGGCTCCTCTACCCGGCTGTGTACCAGTGGGAGTGAAACGGGAGTGGTTACCCGGAGGAGGTCATGGCGGGGGCGGATAATATTGTTGGCCATAAGGCCACGGAGGACGAGGGGCGTATTGGGGGCGGTATGAAGAAGTCGTGGGGCGAGCAGGTGGACCACGTTCAATTGCGATCTGTTCAAAGTTTCTACTGATTGCTCAGTAGTTTTTGCAGAGCTCGGAAAAGCTGTCCAATTCTTTACCCGTCATCTTTGCTTGGTAGTAGATGCGGTAGTCAACGGCCTTTTTGAGCAGTTCGATGGCGAAGTCCCATCCGATTTCTGCTTCCTTGGTCAGGACGATGAACTCCTGAATGAACAGATCTATAGGTCTAGATCCTTGCCTCAAGGCTTGTAGCTTTTTAAGGCTCTCGTGGGCCAGTACCTCAATCTGGAAGTACTCCTTTATCTCGATTTGGAGATCAGCCCATTTGGGCCATGCTACAATACCATTTGGTGTGGTCAATGTAGATCCTGCCGCTATTGGTATTTCTTCTTCTTCTTCTGCCAAGTATCGTTCTAGTGTAATTTGGGTGAAGCCCTCAGCTTTGTTCTTGAATCGAGACAGGACTGCAACCATGCGGACGTGGTTGTCCTTCCAATCCTGTGCATCAACCCAGAGTCGAAGCTTAATCCACCAGGGACGAAACTTGGCACGATCACCATCCCAGTTTCTGGGGTCAACAATTTTTTTTGAAATGTTTGAGCGTTCCTTGCTCAAAGCGAGCGCATCAAGTCGGTTGACGAGATCATCGATGTCGATGGACGTCATTTTTTAGTGGGAAGTGGGGGGACGACGATGTTGTAGGAAAAATGAGTTGGAGAAGTAGTTGTTTCGACGCTGGTTACGTTGAAGCTGAATGTAACGGAAGAGTGCGAGTTGGGTGTCAGAGTATCTTTCAGTGTAGGGAATGTGCTTCTTTGGAGGTGAAGGAAGAGGAGGGGGAGCTACTGGAGCAGCAGGGAGTTGTACCAGTTGGGGTTGTTGCACTATTCGATTTGTGCAAACGCGAGCCAGCTTAATCCTTACTGTGAGGTATCTTTCAACCAAGCTTGAGGGATGCGGCAAGTAGAAGACCTGAAAAAATAAACTTTCGACTGGAGGTAATACCTTCTTCTCCGTAAACTCTCATAACAAGTTCTCTGGGGTCCACAAAGCCCAGGAACAAACTGACACATATACTAACGTAAAAAACTAGAATTCATGCTCTACCTCCCCAATCACTTGAGGGACTAACGAGATGATATAAGCTCGGCTACAGGTAGCACGACGGCTGTGGTTCCCATATCGCTCTTCGCAAATAAGGCACGACCCTTATGTGGCTATCACCTCAAGGGAGGGACTGAGAAGGTTCTACTAACACAACAAAAGCTCAGGGTACTGCCCCACATTCTAAAGCAGCGAACGTAAAAGAATATGAAGTCTGGAAAACACCAGTGGGTTCTCTTTAGCCCTAGAGTCCAGGCAGTGTATAAAGTCTAATCCAAGTGTTGCGAGATGACTCGAGCTAACACTGGCAAGACTCTACTGGGGCTACACCAAACCAAACGATGAAAGAGAAAGCTGAGGTTATGAGATGAGACGAGGCGGTCTTCCTTAATCAACTCACAAGGACGTAGGTCGCAAGTGACAAATGGATTAGACTGGGGAGTCCAGTCGACTACAGCTAGTTTATATAGGTTACAGGAGTGTGCACGGACCATAGGGTCCATGAGAAAGACTACTAGATTTAGATAGATAAAACAAGACATCATGAGAGAAAGAATATGATGATGAGAAAGAATAAGCAGAAATTAATAAGGCGTGTGTGCAACGTGTTTGTCTAGACCATAGGTCACGTGTAGTTTCCCATGGTCATGTGCACATCACATGACTTCAAAGTCTGAAGGATGTAAAGTAGTGTGCGAATGCACTAAGTTAAAAAATGTTTGAAAATATAGTATATCATAACATTGACACGTGTTATAGGTCTAGACCTAGTTCACATGGTCACGTGATGAGAAAAGATAAGGTCACGTGATTGTGAAAGTGTGAAGAGAAGTCACGTGACTTAGAAAAGAAAGGGGTGAGAAAAGGGGTTCGTAACAGTATGACTGTTTCATAGTTGACCTTGGGATGGAAATGAGGCAGGCACTGCAGAGGCAGATGAGTTAGTTTGAACAGCTGAGTGAGTTTCAGTCCCTGTGATGTTAGACGGGCCTTGGACATGGGAATATGTATGCCCAACACCGAGACCCCAGTGATATCTGAGTAGCATGTCACGATCTACAAATCTTAACGCCAACGTAAGCTGTGACCAGGCAGAGATGAACAGCTCTTACCTGTTAACATAATAGTACTTCCAGTCTTCTGAATTGTGTGCAATGGGTGACATTGTGATCTGTTCCCAGTGGGACTTTCCATGTTGGAAAGCAGGTAAGAGGTGACAGCCTCTTAGTACATCCCCCGGGTCCACAAAGTCAAATGATGTTGGATCATTCATTTTGACAAATCTCAAAGTGTCAAGGCCACATAAATCTTGTTGTGGGACTCATTCAAACCACTGCATGTGTAAGAAGTCCATTTGCTGCAGCAGGTAGTCCATCATTCCTGGACCAATGTACTGAATGTTGGCGTGGTACATTCTGATGATCCTGGCATAACAAAATAGATTATGATCATGCTCGGAATCTCAATGGCGAAGCATCAGGATGTCACGGCGTTCAGTGTTCAGATTGAAGATATCTTCAGCGCGACAAACATCATATGTTGTATAGTTGATCCGAAGGATATAATGTTGATAAAGACGATCATTTTTGAGTATCACATGGCCCAGGTCGGCATCCAATCTGAAGCCATTATTGAGCCTGGCAGTCAATGAAGGATTCGTATCAGGATCTAGTTCGGACCCAGACCTTGGGGCGTGAATTGCCATGATGCAAGGGTGAAGATGGCATTTAAGTTTGAGCACAAAATCCTATATTTATGTTAGAACGATTTCAACAATATGCTGAGCACTAGTCACCTTAACAGCTGGGTTGTTAGAGTTTTGTAGCGTAAATGTAGGGAGGTGTACGGAATGATTTTGTGATTTTGTGATCACATAGCATTCCTTGGGCTTGTTAGGAGTGCTTTCTGAAGTTTGGAGCATGGCGTCTGTTGGAATTATGATATCCCAAACAGGGTTATCTCATATCATAAGTTCCTTTATTCATTTATATCTTTCTACGTTATCCATGTTCCTTCATGGAAACATTATATGTTAACCTTTCAGATACTAATGGTCATATTTGACCATAGTATATGTCTTTCCTTCTTCTTGTCATGTCAACGGCAATATCCATATGACTGACAGTCATGCTTGTGACATGTCACCATTAGTGACAGGTACGTTTGTACCATTTAAGACCTGACTAACAGGCACAAGCCCAGACTCTGGTGATGTCACAGAATGACATACACCACGAGATCTAGACACATGTGATCAGACCTATTACATAATAGAGTCTAGACACATGATGTCATATGACATCACTTATGACTTCATACCCTCAACCCAGGTCTAGATGGTAGTATACTTACTACATCGTTACTAATATCCTTGGCAGTCTTCTGACTACAACAGATATGGCAAACCCTTGACCCAGGGTACAAGGGTTTCCCATGTCACCTGTCAGGGAACAGGGTTGACACCTTATATGGTAGATCATACGATACTTACTGACCAATAGGAATGCCCATGGGCTAAGGGCATTACCTTACTTACTCTTTTTCCTTTTATACTTACATGGTCTGTGCACCATGTTTCTTACTATAAATACAGGGCCTTATGCCCTCATAATATTAAGCTCTTCTCTACCCTTTCTATATCCCTATCAGGGAATATCTCAGGGCTCATTACTCTCTAAAGAGAAACTTCCACTAGAGTTCATTACTCTAAGTGTCATTCTATTTGAGGTCATTCCTCACACTCCTTCAGCTGCTAGAACAGCTTCTCTTGGTGTATCAAACCTCTGTTCTGTCAAGGTCACTGTTCACTAGGGCTTAGTCAGCCTCTCTCCACTCTTGACTACTTCAAGACTCCTCACTGCCTCTCGACACTACACTCTAGCCTCTCGACGCTTAGCCTTGCCCATTGCTATACCGTGACTACGTGAGCTCTTCCACACTCTGTCACATCTTCCATTGCTGTCTCTGCATATCCTCGATCAGACCATGTTAGTGTCCAGTTCCGATAGCGTTGACTCACTCACGGATTTGCCATATGCGTAGTTGGCATCTTTCAATCTGAGCAAGCTGACAAATGAAATCCTTGCAGCTAGTCCAAAGGAATCTTCTTTTCGCATTGCGATGCTCTCGTTCGCCCTGTAAACAAATGTGAATGAAGATGTTCGAACTCAGAATCAAAATTTCATACAAGTTGCATTGAATAGGAATCGGTGGTCCTGTATCGTCGGATGGTTGACACATAATCACCAAGGGCGTGGAGCTTGTATGTTTGCAAGTTGAAGGTTTTTGGCTGACGTGATGCCACTTGGGATGGGCCCCATGTAGATGTCCTGGGACGAGACTGAGATTGGTGCTGGCAGTGCTGCCGACACTCGGCTTCATGCTTGAGTTTGCGAGTTGAGAAAGCAGGACATGTAACAGTGGTAAACGCCCAAAGTTCTCTACTGAGGGACATGGTGATGTCATCCAAGATCTGGAGGGTTTCATCAGTATGCATCCAGAGTTTTGCCGGACCATGCCAATGGCAGAGAATGGAAAGCAGTTCCAACACCGCCAAGTTGTGCAGTTCGGGAAATAGGCCGTCGAAGACAGGGATGGCACACTGAAAAGACTGTAAGATCAGGCTGCAATGGCAAATCAAATTATCAACCTGCAGGAGATCTTCGAAGTCGCAAGCCACAATCCTCTTCATGTCAGATGCATTTTTAGAGAAACGACGGATAGTATCTCATCCAAATGTTGGGACCTGCTGGTATCTGAAGGGGATATGAGGAAACAGGTTACAAAATCACCGACAGAGGCAAACCTGTGATCGAGTTCATGGACCTTGCTCTCCTCGAGAGATTGTAGCATGCGAAGAAGATGGGTGAAAAGCACTTTCCAAACTCCCAATTCAAATTCGTGGAGGAGGTCTACCACTAACATGGCGAAATGGCTGAAACCCAAGTGATACAGCTTGTCCAAGAATGCATTCTGCGTGATGACATTCATGATGAGCCATCCTCAAACCTGCTGTCGGGGAGATCACTCACCGATGTTGGGACAAGTGAGTCTTCTTGAAGGAGTGCTTTGACTTGGGGTGTCATGACTGCATAGTTAGCTCCATAGATGAGGTTTCGTGCAGCTTGTACTCTCTCTCAACGATCAGGACTGTCACAACAGACCAGTAGCTGCCGATTACGTGCATCTTTGTCAGTGCCAAGGTCATGACCATCACCTAACATTATCTTGCAGTGAGGGCAAGGACATTTCCCAAGATTATGAGTTGATGCTATGAGTATCCTGTGAACTTGGAGGAGTGAAAATTAGTGCGGTCCAGAGTTGCCTGTTCAGAAGACTCACTTTTCTGGACAGTCAGCAGAATATGTGAAAATATGCGGATAGAAACAGTGCTTCAAGCCATCGCAACAGGTGATCACGACACCATGCTTATAGGCCTGAATGAAATCATCATCCAGAAGTGTTTTCCACTATTCATGGAAAAGCTCCCTCTGGCAGTGGGTCACAAGAACGTCACTGAGTAATTTGCCTCCTGAATAAGCCATGACGAAATCCTTAAATGCTTCAGGGAGCTGTGACGACTGTGAGTGAAAGATGAAAGGATGATTCTTGACCAAAATTACTCACAATCTGGAAGTATGCAGCATGAAAGGATGAGTTTTTGGATGGTTGGCCCTGGCGATATTTCGATTCATTGCCAAAATATACGTAGAGTGGCCATAATTTTGTGTCGCCGAATGTGGAGAGTTGGGTTGCATCTGACCAGAACATCAATCCAACAACAACACAGGGTAAGTCGCAACCAGGCTCCAGAGGGGATTCTTGCAGTTTTCTATGGGCATCAAGGAATTCGCTCGAAGTAAAGAGCTCCCTGTGAACCTTGATCTCTTGGGCCTTGTGGGGGGGACACCAGAGTAGCTTGTATGGCTCATAGTGAAAGTGCGCCACTTGCACAGGATCCGTAATCTTCTCTTCCAAGATTGAAATAAGTGATCTGTGATAAAATCCTTGCATGGTGTAGGACTTGGCTCCCAGATTGGTTGAGCGACTGTGGAAGGGGACCGAAATTGTGATTGAAGAAGACTTCCACCCGCGGTCACCACTCGACAATTCAGAAACATCCGAGTTACCATCAGGATGCTGACCGCTGAGTTCCTTGTTGATGGAGTCCCACACAACCCCAGACAAGTCAGCTGCATCAAATGCAGGGTCCCCGACGATGCTGAGCAGCTGCCTAAAGTCTTCCTGGGACTTCTGGGCCCCATGATTCCAGTACCAGTCACCTAAGTGCATTGCGCTCTCGTTTGGGTAAGGATAAAATGGATTGCCCAGCTTGGGACACTGAGCACCTTCACGGGGCAGTTGAAAGACGTGATCAACCAAGTATGGGTCCTCCGGATCATGTGAGGGAAGGTTCTCTGAAGTATACACATGGGACAAACCAAATTTATTCATCAGTGTTCTGAACGTCCTGAGCAACGAGCGAGATGATAACTCAGGTGATTCTGATGAGGTGGTCGTTATTCCTCGGCGAGCCTCATGCCCACTGTCCGATCCTTGGCCACAAGTTTCCTGTTTGGTTGATGTATTTGGATCGATGGCCAGATCTGGAGGGGGGAGAGGGAGTGGTGGTTCAGGTAAAATGTCTCAAAAGTGTAACGGCAATTGGTGAACTCTACGAGGCTGACACTGTGCAAGAGGCATGTCATCCTAGACACATTTAACTTTGTCAAAGAACATTCATAAAAAAGAATGGACACATATGCCTGGATGCTTAGCAGTGTCGGTCTCTTTCAGAGCGTCAATGGTGGATTCCTGATGCAGAGATGAAGAACAGGACACACCCTGAAATCAAGTGTCAGATGAAATAAATGTGCTCTGAGATCATACCTGATGAGCAGCTTGCTCACTAGCTTCCTCCCCATTGCAGCTGCTGCGGGTGATTGCATCTTGATTGATGCTGGAACACCTAGAAAGGGATAACCTGGCCTTCTTGGCTAGGTATACCCCTTTTGCCTTAGTGAGGGTGTTAGCTAGTCTTTTCTTGCCCTTGCGACAGCTTTTTTCATGCCTGGTGAAACCTCCTAGGTTAGTGAATGTGCGACCACAAACACAGGTCTTGGTGAATTGAAGTGGGTCGGACATAGTGTGGCCACAAGACGACCCGCCAGTCACGAGGTCACTGCCAGTGCAGGTTGCTGGGCTTGACTATTAGAACCCTACTGGTAGATGGAATACAATGTGATGAGTCACAGTCCAAAGAGAATTATTTGTCATTTTCACGAGTCAATTATTTACTAATCACCTCACTGAGGCAAACCACTACTAATCACCTCACTGAGGCAAACCACTACTAATACTTACTAAGTATCTGTTGCTAAATCACTAAATGCAGGAGATGCATTCAACAGTACATACTACAGTTGACTCTCTTAACCCTGCTACCTGTAGGTTCATTGTGGCAGGGGATTGTTTGTTTTCATGTTTAGGTTTATCTATGTTTATACTGATCAGTGATGGGCCATTTGGCCCCCTGGGACAACATGACCAAATAGCTCGAATATAGAAAAATACATAACTCTGAAGCTGACAGTTGTCGAAGTATTGAGGATGAGTATGTACGACGCTCATGCTCTTTTGGATAATGGATGACTGTGTGTAAGCCGGGCATCACCGTAGCAGGGATTGCCATGGATGTGGCACTTCCAAATTATAACCATACCCCTCAGGACTCTTCCGACACATGAAGCATTAAAAAATTCCAGTTGAACAGAGTGGGAAGTATTGTAGTATGACCTCTCAGCAACCCATGTTCCCTATAAGACATATCCCCTTGAGTTCATAGTATGACTACCAGTGCTGTCTGGGGGGATAGCTCACTGTACAGCACACACACTTTGTAGGAGCCAACAGATGTAAGACAGAAATAAAATTAAAGGAAACACAGGATTACACAATACTTCGTACACCACCTCAAAGAACAAAGTACAAGAAAGAGCTAATCAGTGAAGTGCATAAAATTTTATGAAAAAAAAAAAGTTCATGCCTTGGGTCGTCGTTAACAAGATAACAATGGAGCCCTGGGATTGACTTACATGACAATGACTGATACCAAACAACCTCAAGCTATGCTCATATACAGCGCAGAAGTACTTAGCATTAATGGTTGTGGTATCCTTGAGCAGATTTTGTGCAGATACCAACCGTTCGATATCCTCCTGGCTAAGGTAACGACATAGAAGTAGCTTGCGCTCTTCATAGGTTTGTTGGGTATGCAGGAGTAACTTCACCAAGAGCATCTTTTCTTCCACAGATTCCGTGAACTCTTTCAAGATACTGTCCATTGGTTCCAAGTTTGCAACAGGAGATAGAACCTGAATAATATAACACTTGGCATAACTTTCTGATTTCCCAAAATGCAAGACATACCATAGCAGAAGGGACACTCCACAGGGATTTATAGTATTTGATAAACTGTTGAGGAAGTCCTATAAGGTCTGGCTCTGCAGACGACGGAGGAGACTGTGGTGCCTGGATGGTACAAGGCACCATACAAAGTACAGCAGGTAATTCTTTCCCAGGGAGCAACTCAAATGTTGTCGAGCCACTGACATGGGGAGAAGACTTCATGATGAAAAAGCTTTACCACCATGTGAAACATAACTTCACTATAAATACTGAACCTAATTCTCACAGTCACGTTCCCACAAGCTGAACTGTGCTGACCGTCGGTCATGTTCACTAAGTTGTTGGTTTCATGAACCTGTCTGACTTTTATGCAGCATATTCATTGTCTGTGCATAGAGACCATTCTCTAAAATTATTTCTTGATGCTTGTGAACTGGAACGAGAAAACTGAGATTGTGAAGAGCTTGTTATGTTGAATTGTTACATTGAGTTGTGCAAGGGGAACTCGGGTGCAACCGTGCGCGTGACCATTAGATAATCAGATCTGAGATCTGAGACAACCATGCGTGTGACCATCAGATAACCAGATGTGAGATCTGAGAACCGATATATCAGATCTAGCCACTATCTGAGATCTGTTGACAGATGTGACTGTTACATTTGGCAACAGGCAAGATAACAAGATCTGAATTGTATCGGGTCTCACAAAAACCACTCGACTCATTTGTCAGTGGTCTCCCCACTCTTCCACAACCCTCTAGTAATCATGAGTGACAACCCGGACTCCCCAGACCACAGAATCTCCGATTTTTTTGTGCCCAAACGCATGTTAACTAGACAGGGCGGTGACCCCAA
The DNA here is from genome assembly GCA_038092575.1 of Boletus subluridellus. Taxonomy (NCBI): domain Eukaryota; kingdom Fungi; phylum Basidiomycota; class Agaricomycetes; order Boletales; family Boletaceae; genus Boletus; species Boletus subluridellus. Next base: position 13,811 of record JBBPQN010000484.1, read on the forward strand.
CAGTAAGTAGGGTTGGCGTGTTAATTTGGTACTATCATCCTACTAGTATATACTAACTGTAACTCCCATGCTGCTTCAGGATCCCCCACTAGTAACTTGCAGGACGTTGACTCCAACTCCAACGTGTTTGGCTGCAGACTTGGAGTTCGGTCGGATTGCAGTCCCCCACCAGTATATGCCTTCAATCTGCAACATTCTCTCGTTCATGCAGCTGGGCCCGTCCTTTTTTGCAGCAGAATGTTGATCTCAATGAACTCCCACTCTCGGTCTTTTCCATCAAATGTAAGTTTTCAATTTTTGCATGTACTAATCACTAATGTGCATTATAGATCAGTTTCACTTGCTACTGCTCCAAAAGTCGTTCGATTGGTGGCTCCTATTGTACGAATTCCTTATCTGAACCATGTTCATGATTATGTCCGATGAACTGCCCCTCACCCTTGTTCTTACACGTGATCAAGCCTTATCTGTCATCGATCACACCCTCCAATGGCATCGGATGCTCAGGAGCGACCCCACCTGGGGTCCACTCAAAGGTGTGTTTGTTGATTTTTCCTCATCCTATTTCTCACGTTTCCTGCAGTCTCGGGCCTCACGTTGGACGCGTTTCAATCAACCTTTTCCTCAAATCTCAATGATCCTACGTTCTGCAACCTATTCTGCAGCCAGCTTCTCAATGCCCCCACAATTTTTTTTCATCACATTCGCACATCCATTCGCAATCTCATTTACCCACCTCCGCCCTTTTCACAAAAGGTATATCCAACTTCTTCCATCATTCTGAGCGCCTTGATGGATGCTAGCATTTCGTGGCTATGCGGCTTACTCCAATGGGATGACCGCTGGGAATACAACCATTGGCATCAATTCATCAGTAACTCAACGGGATTCTGGGTAAGTGAGTTTGATCTTGTTTGATGTTCATCTCATTACTTCACACACAGGTGTTGTGGTTCTCCAACCCCGTAACACACGAAATCGTGGTTCACGCATTGTGGAGATGGGATTTGGCTGGCTGGTTCTCAGTTTTCATCCCCCAACAGGAGCCATGGTGGGAGCCCACATCCGACATCCCTGGTACTATCGAGACGGTGTCTTTCATCCTTGCAGTGGTATGTTTGTCTCTGCTGATTCACTCATTCACTCATTCCCATAGCTTGCATTCGAGATGGCGCAGGCATCCGGATTAATGTTCTTGCATTCCGACGCTGATGTTGGCTTCATCACCGACTTTCAGACATACAGGGCGCAGATTGCATTATTCTTGTGCAGCATCGAAGATGGTTCAATCAGTTTGGTTAACACCGAAATGATATTAAATATGAGATACAGACTGCAGTCGTTACTTAGTCTGTGCGCTAATGATGACCCTCAATCTCCTGTGGTGGCCACCCATATGTCAGTATATTGATAGCTTCATACACATATGTTTGCTTCAACCAATATATCTCTATGACCTTGGCACTGACAAAGATGCACGTAATCGGCAGCTACTGGTCTGTTGTGACAGTCCTGATCGTTGAGAGAGAGTACAAGCTGCACGAAACCTCATCTATGGAGCTAACTATGCAGTCATGA